>BMAO01034995.1:0-95368 GCA_019973975.1 Trichonephila clavata
AATAATGGAAACACCTTAGATATGTAAGGAATCCCTTATTAGTATGTTGTAGGACTGCCTTTGCATGTGGTACGGCTTGGATTCGCCTAGGAATCTATTCATACTAGTGCTGAATAGTGTTTAGAGAAATATTGTACCATTCTTCATGAAATATTGTGAAAGATTCTGGGAGAGATGGAGAAAATTTGGTTCGTACTGAACTCTATAAAATAGACCAAATATTAGCAGTTAAATTATGATGAGGTCGGTGAATATCGTCTTTTTGTTTTTGGCAACAAAAATGAGCTTGAATAAAAGAAAAATATTATTGTATATTAAGAATTTTGCACATGAAATATTATTATAGAAATAATTCTGAAGTAATATTTAACTCATATTTACCACAAAAATACCGCAAGTACAAAATTGTCTTAATAGTAATAATTTAAGAAGGAAAAATTTTGTCATTTCAATATATTATAATAAAAAGCACTTAATTTATGATTAAAAATGTATAAAATTGATTATTTCTTCAAGTGCATTTTTGTATTAATAACTGCAAAATACGACTAAAAAATAATAACGAAAGATATATCTACGAGAATTAAGTTGCTTTGACAAAATAATTTTATTTGATTTAAAAACCACTGAGTTGGGAAATATTTTGTTCAGAATCTTCCAGATTGTTTTATCTAAAAAACGAGCTCCTTCATCTTTTATTGTGCATTGAACACAAATAGATCAAATACCGTCAGAGATGACTAACGCGAACAGAGGTTAAGTGGATACCCATGTTTATAAGAATTATGCTTTTATATTTCTTCAGATAAATTTAGCAACAGCTATTTCAGTTTCTATACCTGTGCCATTTCCTTTAGGATCGATAAAACTAAAGTTATGTAGTTATCTAAA
Source organism: Trichonephila clavata (assembly GCA_019973975.1). Classification (NCBI taxonomy): domain Eukaryota; kingdom Metazoa; phylum Arthropoda; class Arachnida; order Araneae; family Nephilidae; genus Trichonephila; species Trichonephila clavata. Next base: position 892 of record BMAO01034995.1, read on the forward strand.
TTTCATAAAAAAAGTTGTGCTTGAAAATAAGGAAAAGGGAAAAGCATTTTTTTATTTATCAGCTATAGAAATTTTTTTAAAGATTAATTTTCTTAAGAATTTTTAAAATGTTCGTATGTATATATGTAAGGATAACGTATAATTTTTCGATTTGCTTATGATTTAAATGAATACAAAATATATTAATTGAGTAACATTGTAATTAAACATGGCATTTAAAGAATAAAGTTAAATGAAGCTCTATTTAAAGACAGTAATATGAATATAGATATCCAATTTTATTAAATTAATTTTATGTTATACGATATCCTAAAAGTTACTCGGACAAAAAATACTTATTTTTTTTTAAGAATTTAAAAAAATATCTTTTAGTAAAACTTTGGGAAGCTTAAATATACAAAGAGAAATTCAATGTCAAATTACTTTAATTTTCATAAAAATACAAAATTAATGTGTCCTTTAATTCATTATGCTGCTAACAGTTCTAAAACTGAAAGTTAAATTTATGAAGCTAAAAATATATATATATATAGCCTTATAATCTTATAAAAACATGTTTTTAAATTTGAAAGAAAACATTCGTCTAGACATTTTTCGAAGAAAAGCTTCCTTTATTTCAGCTTTAATATTTGAGTTCATGGTTTCTCAATAGCTTTGAAAGTATCTGAATTGCATTTTTAAGAATAAATATACTTTAAGCGAATCTTCAGTGCCTTTTCCACTTCCATTGAACGTCCATTTCCTCGATCGTCTCATTTTAACGACTGAAGTTTTTGAACTGTTTCCAAAAAATGTTGCTTTGAGAAAGAGTTTTTATTTACCTGGAAATGATACGATGATCGTTTTCACAACTGAGAAGAATAAACGAAATGATGTGTGAAATCAGAGATCCATTTTGTGCACTATAAAGTTAACTTTTGAGTTGTATTTTTGAAGAGAGTGATTTTTTAAAGAAAAAAAAAAATAGCGTGAGTAAAGGATTTTGCGCTATTTTGAAGAGAAATACGAATTTTTCAGAGATAGTGGCTTTCAAATTTTCAAGGTTAAATGTTAAAACGTGATAAGGATAGGGTGAGATAAAAGCATCAAGATGGAGTGAATGTATACATTAGACCATATGGAGAGCCTTCATGATGTGTGATTTCGAGAAAAGCCATTGGAGTTTGAAGTAAGCAGTTTATAGCTTTTGCAGTTCATGTGAAAATCTATTTCATATACCCTGTATCATAATTCATTTTTCTGTTTTTTTTATAGAATAAAAAAGCATAAATAGAGAAAAGCCCTTTAATTATATGTTTAATATAAGTAATTAATATTGTACAGGTAAAAAAATGATATTGTTTGAAAAAGCATTCGTCATTTGAAAGTCTTATGTACTAAATTTGCCATATTAAAATAAATTAATAACAATAGGGCATTTATTTTATATTTATCTTATTTAAAAGTCTGTGTGCTTGTGTATTTTTGTATACAATATTTAAGGTGTACTAGCTGCATAAACGCTGTTTTTTTCCCTGAATAACTTTACTTTCCCATTTTATTTTTATAACTGAGACTATTTGACAAGAAAGAAGAATGTTTAATTTCCTCTTTTAATACGCAGTGAGGAACTATTAGACTTTTATTAAAAGCCATTTAGAGATTTAATTAATTTTTATACATGTTTATTAAATTACAACTAACTCAGTGGGGTACTTTTAAAAATTAATTAAATAAGTGTTTAATAATAATAATTTTAATAATAATTAAGACAAAAAAAGTTTCTTAATTCTTGGTTTGGATCATACCATCCATTTATAGATAAAATAACCCTTCAAAAATAACATGGATGCTGTCTGAAAATGTTGTGAAAGATAACTTTTCAAAGTCTAATAAAATAATCAAAGCTTTTATCACAAATACATACTCTACCAACCACTCAAAATGTAATACCGTAAAGAAAGCATCTGAATCCCGTGAATATTTCACGTAGTATATACGGTAGGATATTCAAATAATTAGCACTTAAGTGCGGGCCATATCATTGGCATCTGTAGTGCCACCAATAAAAGTTATATAAAGAAGAAACAGAATGTGTCGTTTTGAAGTTCTACTAGAATTTCTGCACTGTACATTTGTTTTATGCGAGCAGAGATTATGCCAGTTGGCCTTAAAATACGAGAGCCTTTTTGAGTTCCATTAAGGAAAAATTGTTGCTTATAGAGAATGCGGAATATCTGTCCACGAAATCAATGATCATGTAGGGCATAACCAAACAACGGTGATGAAGAGCTATGAGCGATGGGTGCAGGAAGGAACGACTAACTGACGACATCGATTGTACAGCATCGTTGCATTACACGTGATGAAAGGCATATTGCGTGCGTAGCAGTAATGGATTGCTGTGTCACATCAACAACCATATCACAACAAATGTTGCTTATAGAGAATTCAATTATCAATATCTACATGTACGATTCGACGTCATCTGCTGCACAGTCAAATGACCGTAAGATGTTCATTATTGTGATTATATTTGTTACAAAACCGGAGGTGTTGGCATTTGAAAGTACCTGCATAAAGAATCGAATAGTGTAACATTTTCTATACAGACGAATCACGCTTTTTGGGTGCCCACAATGGGGGAGTTACGAGTCTGGAGACAAAGTAGAGAGAGAGAGAGATTGTTTAACCATTGTTTTATGCATCGCCATATTGGTCCTCCATTGTTATAGTTTGAGTTGGTGTTCGATTCCTCTCCTGCATCCTGATAGTAAATATTGCCTGTACAATGATCAACCAGAGTAATACCTCTGAGGGCTTAAAGCCTATTGTCCTTCCTTAATTTCAGAACTTACCTGCGGCCACATTCCAACAGAACAATGCTCGATCATACATGACACAGAATGTTCAAGGCTCCTTCACCCACCAGACTGCCTGTCTTCCTTGTCTTTACTGCTCTTCTGATCTAACGCCAATTCAGCAAGTACCATTAGCGGACAGCATACACCCGGGGTGGGCATTACGTCTATCGCGATCGATCAATGGACCACCAAGACATTTTGGGGTGACCACTTGAAAATTTTACACGGAAAATTCAAGATTGGCTGATAGTAGGCAGACTAAGCCTTCTACTGACTACAACAAAAACTAACTTTAGATAAAAATATCTTATTTTTTTAATGTATTTTGAACTGTTTCATAATAAGTGTGTCATTTTATATAAATATAATTGGGGCTCCTACGATCTTCCCAACTTCATCAGACCCTGAATTAGCAAAACAACAGAAACAACCACATTTGGGGCTATTATTATTAAGTTCGTATCCTGCGTTTTGCTTAAACGCGGTTTTAAAAGTGTTTTTTTTTACTTTAGGTGAGAGTATACACACACACATATTCCGTACTTACTGTTAAGTTATAATAAACTTTTCCTTGCCTCACCATACCTACGACACTGAGCTGCAGCACACACAAGAATTTTTAAAAGGTAGGGGGTCGAGGGTTGAAGGTCTACTATTCTCGCATCATACGCCAATACGCAGCCAAACATATTTTTTTGATTTAATTGTCGGGAACAAAAAACAGCAAAAAAATAAATTACTGAATAAATAATGAACATTAATAAATAAAAAATTACTAATATCAAATAATTAATTACATTTTACGTACTATATACACGGGATTATAATGAATCAGAAAAAAATGAAGGGTCATGAGGGAGAGTACGGACCCGTGGACCACTCCCCCGCCCTTGTGTGTGCCACTGACACTGGGTGGACCGCAACTCCTAGAAAAAATTAGAAGTAGCCCGCACCCTGCAAAAGTCTGCCCACCCCTGGCATACACCATTTGCTTCCATGTAGCATATAACGCGTCTTGACAACCGATGCTGATTTCATCGTCTATGTAATTTCACAAGAAGCTCCATTTTGAATAATTTACCTCTTTTATTTTGGGCTATCTTTATAATAAATTTGGCTTTAATATCTCTTGTCTTTGATGTTTCTTTTTGGAGGATCAGCAGTAAATTGTACACATATAAATAACTTACATTTATACAAATTTATTGTAATATTATAAAGCGTTAAGTCTTGGAAATTTTCGAAATGCTTCATTAATTGGAAAGAAATTAAGAAAAACTAATTTTGCTTTTCAGAAAGTTGGAAAGTTTTTATTTTTTTCCCCTGTATTCCAAACAATAAAACTTTGTAAACAAATTTAAAAATGTATCAACTTTCAGCATGCGATAATTATATATATCCGCGGTGGGCATTAAATCGATTGCGATCGACCGGTAGACCGCCAAGACGTTTTGGGGTGACCACCTTCACTAAGACCTAATGATCATTCCGTCATACGAAGGTCTAGAAACACCATATTTATTCGAATCCAAGCCACCATCGATTCTAAGTTGTGCTCCAAATTCTCAATAAGATCTCGTGAAAATTGAAAAATAGTCTAAAATGGATTATCAATATCCAATATTACGAAATTAAAACAGTTTTATAAGGAAAACGAACAAGAAATGCATAATTATAGTTATTTTTTCAGTGTTAAAATTTCTAAATTAGGGTTTGCAACCCCGGGATCCCGGTGGTTTTTTCAAATCCCTGGATTTAATTTTTGTCTGAATTATATTTTAAAATTTTTTTCAAAGTATTGTGAATCTGGTATTACATTTAATGTATCTTATTTACATTTCTTGTACTGTATACGTTTAATGTCCGTTTTCTTACGCGTTGAACCTTGAAGGGTTTGAGAGGTTGTGTATGTTAAAACGTGAAATTTGATATGTGTTTTCTCTTGTTTTCTGTAACTTTCTCCCCATCGCGAGTGAGGGGAGAAAACGGACATTTCTCTCATCCTCAGGATGTCCGGAGCCAGCTAATTTGGACAGAGATAATTAGAACTTTTGAAAGATATCTAGTAGGGGGTTCAGCTCCGGGACAGCGGTTTTTTTTTCAATCCCGAAATCCCGGGATTTAATTTTGTCTAAATTATATTTAAAAAATTTTTCTCATAAAAATTTTCTATGAATTTAATTCTACAAAAAAAAATATATTTTGTATATGAAATATATACGTAAATTTTTTTGTGTGCAATTATAAGTGTGCTATAGGTAAAAAAATATATATGCACAACTCTCATTTCTCGTATGGGAGAATATCGCACATATCTAAGTGGCTCACTGCAAAGTTTACATAATAATATAAGCAACATCTCAAGAATAGATTTTGTCACAGCTTCTTCTTCAATTAAATGCCGTTATTTAATAGCGGACTTGCTTGGAAGACTTGAGACACTTAAAATCACATTGCATTACTAACAACTCATGCAACTGGATCTTCAATTTCAAACGAGCTAGCACTTGAAAGTGATTCACATTCTGATTCAATAACTGGATCAATTTATGTATAAAAACCATTAAGTGCAGCTGAAGAACTAAATAAAGTTATCAAAGAGGTATATGCACCAATGCGATCTATTAGATTTGAGACACTGCCATCAAAAATTCAAAAATAAATGTTTCTTTTTGGAAAATGGAGGGAGACGTGGTGACTACCTGAAAAGAACATACTTCTATTTAATGACAATAATACCTACCAGTAAAGAATCCGAACGTGCATATTCTTCAGCAGGACAATGCTAACAAAAATAAGGAGCCTTTTCAACGATGAAACACTGGAGGAGCTGTGTTTTTATAAGCTTATTTACCAAAACAAGAAATGAAGAATTACTTTTTTTAAAATTTCATTATGTACTATTTTTATTTCTTTTTTTTTTATGATGAATTAAATTTTGTTTCATAAAAATAATATTAAATCATTTTTCAATTTTATTATGCAATTTCAACTATGTTAATTTGCAAGTATTTTTAATAAATAGTCCAATCCTAATCCCAGGACCAATCCCGGGATTTGGATGATGTAATCTTGAAATCCCGGGATTGAAAATATGATACGGAATTGCAAACCCTATTCTAAATACATGCATGAAACTGTGTTTTCCCTATATAACCCCATCCAACACAATCCCCCCCCCCCTTCGATTCTAAGCCACTCCCGATTTTCAGTATCATTAACATTGGGAAGAAAGTGCGGCTTAGATTTGAATAAATAGTTTTTAAAATACGGAGGAAAAAAATCGAATGATAAAAGAAAATTTCGTTGAATAGAAATTGCACTTCGCTATTTGGAAGCTATTTTGCAAAGAAAATCGTAAAATGTTCTTGGTTTCAGGAAAAAAAGTTCGCGAAATAGAGAAATTCGTAAAATACAGGTTCATAAAATGGAGGTCCGACTGTATTGTATACTTTCTTTTAGCTCACTACACCTACGCCACTGGGTGACCGCACTACCTTCGAAAAGTTAGAAGTAGCCCGTACCCTGGAAAAGTCTTCCCACCCCTGATATATATAGTAAAAACAAACAAAACATTAATCCTACCTAATAAGAACAAAATGTATGAAGTAGAAACATAAAAAATTCTTATACATGCTCGTGTACTTAAACGGCTGAGAACTGCCTTTAAGTAGTGTTAGACACCGTGTTTCTCTCTCTCTCTCTCTCTAACACACACACACACATATATGCACACACACGCACAAAGAGACAGATTACTTATTTGATTACGAATAATCTTAAGTACTGGCTCGTTGAAAGAAAGAATTTTTAGGAATAAAAATATTTACAAATGGGGGGGGGGGTAGTACATAGGATGAATAATACAATTTTTCCGTTTCTATAAGAATTGCAAAATAATGTATTCTTTTGTGTGACTAATTATAATAGGACTTTCTCTTTTCAAAGAACTTGCTACAAAAGTTTTAAACACTTATCTTTATTCATGCCTAGTACAGTTGTAATAAACAGGGTTATTGTCAATATATTTAATACAAGTGTATAAATAATATATATTAAGAGTAACTTATAATACACAATAAATATTCACTTCTGTTTTACATATAAAAAGACTTCGCAGAATTGAAGAGCTTCAATTTTTAAAGGACAGTTTTAAAATATCCAGAATTTGCTTCTTTTCTAGAATAAATTATGTAGTGATAATAAATCAAAACAAAACAGCTGCTTGTGCGATGGGAACAGAATTGGAAAAATGCATAGCAATTATGAATAAGTTTCATTTATATAAATACATATTACACCAGAACTTAAAAAAATTTACTAAATTTCATACTTTCAACACTTTTATTATACAAGTGGACAAAGAAAAATATTTTAGACAATTGCTTATTTCTCACAAAACAAATTTAAGTAATGTTATACACTTTCAGTTTTAGAATTTTTCAAATTTTTAAAAGAAGGTAATAAATGTTTTTTGAAGATATGGCGTGGAATAAAAATGTACTTATAGTAAAAATCTGATACTTAGAAACTTTAAAAAATAATTCATATTCATGTTGTTTATTTTTTCGAGAAAATAATTCAAAAATTTTGTTAAGTATATATAATTACGAAGCAATTTTCAACATTGCGAGGAAGAAAATTCGAAAACATATTATGTGAATTAAACAACAAAGAAATCTGTAAGCAAGCATGAAATATTGTATATCAAAACAATTTTTCCTTTTGATCCTCATAGCATAATGGTAAACTAACTACTTTTTTAAAAACATCAGCAATACCTTGCATTTATAAGAAATTGTTATACAATATCTATTATTATATTAAAGCCAAAATACTTAGGGTTGTATAGCGCATACAATTTATTTTCAATGATACGAAGTCTTTGAAATCATCTCAGAAACTAATACAAACACTACTGATGTGTATCAAATATTTAAAGCTCTTTCAGCATACAAGAAAATACATACACTTTATAATGTATCACATTTAAAGCTTCCATTTGTTGCATAAGAAAAATAATAAATAAAATTTGCATTAAGATCATATTTATACGGCTTTTTTGAGAATAATAGACTTCAAAATATTACATTTGTTAAAGTCATTTATGCGCCTATACTTATTTTGAATTTTGAAACATTTACTTCATTCCTAAATATAAATAAAATTCAATTAATCAATTAAACAAAGAAAATAAATTTAAAAATGTGATACAGTATAAAAAATATTATTGTAATGCATATGCATAATAAGTATATTTTTATTTTTGAAAATACATGTTAAAAAATAAAGTATTGTTTTTTAAATTCAGGATGTAAACGAAATTCAATTAAAATTTTGCATATGTGTATAAAAATAAATAAATTCAAGAGACATTTAAAAAAATTTTAGTTTTTGTCACATCTTTAAGAAAATTCAACTAAAACGATTTTTAACTGGTATAGATTTTTTTAAATAAAAAAAATACTTAGAAATCTGTAAGTCGTCAGAACTCTCGTAATTTTTAAAAAAGTATGTTTATTTACGTTTTTCTTGTAATTTCAATTTTAAAATGAAGTTAAAAAAAACTTCAACCATATATACAGGAATTGATTCATATGTATATAGCAATAAAAAGTTTTTAAAAAATCTAGAAATTTTTTTTTGAAATAGGAAAACTTTAACATAATTAAATTTTATGCGTGGGTTTTTTACTGAAAGATAAAGAAATCACAATTTTGAATATTTATGTATTTTAATCAAAACTTTATAATTTGCAGCCTTCTTGTTTAGAAAAATGCATCTAATCAAAACAAAGGAGAAGATCAAGTCTCTGAACACAATGGTGACTAGAAAATTGGAAAATTCATCTTTATTAATTTTTATTGAGAACAGTAAAAATTGCTTGTTTTTAATACTTTTATTTAATTAATTTTTAATTCTTGTGGATGTTCATTTAAAATAATACGACCTTTAATCGTGTCCCTTTAAAATGAAATAAAACAAAGCATTTCAAATGTATGTATAAGAGTTTTTGCAAAATTGTATACTTTTAAAAATACTGTTAAACATTATTGTGCTCTAAAAATTTAAAACGGAAAATATATTTCTTTTCATGTTAAGGCAAAATGAAATTCGATGCATATATTTGTCTAACATTAAGCGATCATTACGACATTCATGAACACATATCTACAGAAATAATATTTTACATTGGAATTACATGATCTAACTTTACAGAAAGTGCACACACTACACAATACACAGAACATTTACATCACACAAAGCTGAATTACATAGAGAGACATATTTTCAGATTAATTATTTCATTCTATTTCTGAAAAAAGAATGTTTTGATTATAAAGTAATTAATTTATAGCTTCCTTAATCGGTCACTTTTCTTTTGTAGTAAATCAAATTAAATGGAAAAAAATATATAATATTTCCAATGACTTCTTTAGTCAAATTTAATTATTATTACAATATATGTACTTTTTAAAATATTTCCTTAGCTTACAAAACTGGCACTTAAATACTTTTTAAACTCTTTGTGACAATGACCGTATACATTATAAACATATTTCTCGATATTTATGCTAATTTTTCTCTTTTCTATAGTCAACTGTACTTTGACAAGATATCTGTAGATAAGACATTTTGTATATATTTTCAGTACTATAGAAAATTCATCAGATCTCTATCTTTTATAGTTTCGACTGTAAAAGTCATGTATATTGATATCTTTTGATGCTGTAGGCTGAATAATTTAAAATGAAGCTTTGGAGGGAAATGCAATCAATATAAACATACAGATTGTAATATTGATTAAAAATATATATTGAAAGTTATTCTTATCGATGATAGTTTATATATATATTTTGCAATGAATACACGTTCTCTTAATATATGATAAAAATTAGCAAAACTTGTTTTCATTAATATTTACTGCTAACCTTATTCATTTAATTTTCCGCAAATAATAAAAAAAGAAAGAAACTTTAATTCTAAATTTATATGCTCTTATTCATATTGTTATTAGTTTACAGTTTTCTATAACTACCAAATATGCTCTACATAAATATGAAATTACTTTCATTGTTAATCACCATATGAAAAAGCACGTATGAAACACCTTTTCTACAATGCAATTTTTTTCATTGCTGAAGCAAGTACAACAAACACGTCTAAAAAGAGAATTCTTTTGCTACCGGGAGCTCACAAAAATATACGACACATCCAGCAGTGCAAAAGCCCTCGAACCACTTGAAGCATTGATATCAACAAATTATAAGCTTTGACACGAACAAATGACGTAATGTCCTACGCTGCTAACCGCTGTCGCAGAAGAGATTTATGTACCGAAACATCTAGTTCACTTTGATAATGAGGTACATCGTCTCAATTGAAGAATCGTAAAAATATCGTCTGTATTATAAATCTTTATTATGAAACATTGTGTCCTTCGGTATTTTTTTCATGGTGGAATGTGCCAAGAAGGATGAAGAAGCTTCGTACAACTTGCTGTCAATATGCTAGTTTGTTGTAGAAATGTTTTTGCAATCATCAACGATTGGATAATTTAGAGAACAGTGTCAAAAAGTTCCAAAGACTGCGCTATCGTTTCATCCTGTAAAATAAATACATACATATTAAATCACTGAAACTAAAAAACATAAATATGCAAAAGAGCACATATTGTTATAAATTGTTGACTGAGTTTCTTATTCTTATTATGTATAATTATTTTATTGCTTCGTAATTTACTGAAGTTTCTGTATAGTGTTTAATAATATTTTTAGGCAGGAAGTAAACCGAATATATAGGATTGATTATTTTTAATATTGCATCTTACACAAAACAAATGTTTTGCTTGAAAATATTTCTTAATTTAATACAGAAAATTTGATGAGTTATGTGAGTTCTCGCTAATAAAAGATATTAATATGTAAGAAATAATGTTTGATAACTTAGCATCTGTGAGGCAGCAAACAATAAAAAACCTTATATTAATAAAGTAATAATGTTTTTAATTTACTATAATGCAAAAATTATATAGAATCCTTTTTAAATACTTCAATGTCATATTGAATTTTAAGACATATTATACTTACTACTTGAAGTATATTAGTTTCTATATCAAATTATTTGAATTTAATCATAAACTAAGTACAAAGTAACAATACTATTCCAGAAATAACAACAATTTAACCTTTTAAGTTAAGACATTATTAAAGATGCATGGAATTAAAAATATTCATATCAATATCATGATATTTAATCGAAATGTATATAGATGAATATTGTGAAACCTTTCGAAAATGTCCTTTGCTTAATAATTCTAAGAATGAAATATTTCTTGATAAAATAAAAATTGCACTATCTTTAAAATATATATTTAATTTAAATAAAGATTATCAATATTAAGAGCTGACACACGCACAGGATTAGCCTCATTTACAAGAATATAAAACCGTATTATTGTTAGCTATGGAAAACAACTCTAACTAAATTTTCTAGTTATATACATAATTAAGTTTTTAAATTAATTGAGTATATTTAGTATCAGGAACACAGAAATTCATAAATTTTAAAAGTTGACTTTCTGAAGTTTAATGATAGGTGACTGAAATTTTTAATTTAAAAAACAAATATAGGTTTATAATGTTATCTTGATAAGATATATTTTCCTAAGTATTGGTGAGCACATATAAATGTATTACGTCTACAGGTTTGAGACAACAAATAAATAACATAAATAAGCCTGTAAAGGTATTACATACACACAAAACAAAAGATGAATTCGAAGAGAAGAAGAATTCATTTCCAAGTTTCACATTTAATCTTCTTAGATTTCGTTTAGTAAACTAATCTCCTTAACTCTTTATAGTTTATTTAGTTAAGAGAAATTTTTAAAAAAATGCTTAGAGAGAAGAATGTACCGTCGATACGAAAAGAAGGTAATATGTTTGTTTTTTTTAGTTTGCTTTTACATAGAACTTAGTTTATTATTAAATAAGCATCTTTTATTTTATGGAGACATGTTTTTATGTCCCATGAATGGATCAGTCATGAATCCTTTTTTTTTGTAAGACTCTGACATTCATTTTACATTACTTTTGTTGTTCTTTAAAATGCCATTACCATGAAGAAAGGGCATTAAAGTCGACTGATACTTACGCCTTTTAAAATCATCATCATTTTCTCAGATGTATTTTAAGATTTTTCAAATTCAAACGTAAAAAGTCACTCTTTCTCTTTAAGAATAAATAACTGAATTTCATGATTGAATATTGGTAATGGAATCACTGCTATATAGAATAATCAACAAAAGAACGGATATGTAAGCAGATTAAAATTTTTTTTTCGTATTCTAATAATTTTATATGGTGAACATTACTATGAACTTTACTATTTGCGTCTGACGAATTTTGCTCCTAAATTTCTTCTAAAAACTTAACTTTTTTCGACTTAATTGTACAATTTTTAATCGTTAATTGTTTCTAGACATCTGCTTTTTATATTATCAACTTATAATGGTTCACAAAACAATTAAATTAACTTCTTGAAAATGCAACAGTGCTGGTAACAGATTCACAAAAACAGTAGAATTAGCAAACATTCAAACTTGTAATGAACAAAAACTGGATTGACTGAAGGATATATCTAATGCATTTTTTATATCTCTTTCTATTTGCGTATGCGAGTTGTGTAACATTTCTGCTATCAAAATCTTCTTCGATTTAAAAATTAAATTGAAGCTATAAAATTTTAAATAAGCACATACTTAATTTATTTAATTTAAGCAGAACAAATCTTTACTTAATATACAGGTAGTTTTTAAAATATTGGAAACAATTGTGAATAAAAGTGACATTTTTGATTGGTGAACATCTGGTCAAGCGTATAATTGTGATTATTTCCTTCCAACTGCCAAGCAGGGAGGATTATGGGAAGCCGTGTCGTGGCTTTTGCTAGACCTATCGTAACCCCGAAAGGAAAGATCTCTGGGGGAAGAAGTACAGAGAAATTTTAGCTGACCAGGACCCTCCTATGATGCAAATTTGGTTTCAAGCAAGAGATATAATTTTCCAGGATGATAATGCACCGATCCATGCACTTGTCAAATGATGGCTTAATGGACATGAGGATGAAGTTAAACATCTACATTGGCCCACACAGTAATCCGATTTCATTAAAATTGAGCCATTATGGTCCACTTTAGAGCAGCGTTTCTCAAACTGGGGGGGCGTGACAACTCTACGAGGGGGCCACGAGCATATTGAAAAGCCGAAAACAAAAGATTATTTTAAAAAATATTAATTTACTGAAAGTAAAACAAAATACATTCTGACATAATAAAAATAAAATACACTTTCTCACTGATATATTACTCTTATAAATGCATCAGTGCTACGCAATGTTTTTTATAGTTACTTTAACAATACGATGTTAAGAACAAGTTTAATAATTACCAGTGTCCCCATGGGATTGTCCTATATAAAATTATATACAAAAATTAACACTTATCTTGTTAATTTGTACGATTTATAATTAATCCTTTAAATGCCGATTAAAAGTTACGCGATTTGCTTATATATATATATATATATATAATATATTGTCAAGGTACTTTTATTGCATTCCAAAGCCTTCGGAATAATTTTATGGATAGCAGTGCACAGAAAAGATCGTACTTTGGAAAGACGCATATATACGTCCCGAGAAATTAACGCTTTGGTTGAGAAAGACGTTTATATATATATACGCCAGTGGCACTTAAGAGGTTGAAGTCGTATTGTAGTTTTAGCGTCAAAGTATAGTATCATTGAATCCAATACATTGTTTTTGTATGAGGGGGGCGCGATGAAAATTACGATTGAATATTGGGTCGCGAATATTGATATTTTGAGAAGCACTGCTTTAGAGTGTACAATACGGAATAGAAATCCTTCACCGCCATCTCTCTCGGAACTGTATAGAGTACGTTTAAATTAAATATGACGAAGGAAAAATTATTTCTTTTTACTCCCCCCCCCCCAATTGAATTTTCAAAATTATCTTAAGCATACTATTAAAGTTATTTGATTGAATAATTTCGATACCTTAAAAATATACCTGTACTTTTTAACATTGCCTGTTAAATAAAACCCAGACAATATATAAACAAAACGAGACATGAGAAAAATTTGCTTTTTGTTCGAACACATGTCAGTACATATCGCAATTATCTTTTAAGTACGCGATTGCAAATGATTTTGAAAAGGGTATTTTCAGCAGAGAATTTTTAATGATAAAATATAAATTCATTGCACGCGTTTTAATTTTGTATTACATTATAACTGAATAATGATAAAAATAAAGTATATTAATAGTTCTAATTCATATTTTTAGAGTCATTATTACTTTCTTGAAAACACTTGCAACGTAATCATCAGACTTTGACACAAAATTTATTCATACATTATGTATAAAGTTGGGTAAAAAAGATAAAAAAATACACGTTATAGAAATACCTACTAAATATACACATACATCTGAAGAAATTGAATGTAAATAATATGTATTTTTTTTTCAATCTAGTTTAGTGGTGTAGTATGAGTGTTGAGGCCTGTTTCTCCCTAGCTAAAATATAAATGTTTTCTCAAGAGAACAACAAAAATGTAATCTAGTTTTATTTTACTTTTTTATATGAGGTTTTGATGAACATTTATGATGAATATTCACGCATATTGTGATTACTGTTATGAAAATATCATTACATTCTAAACAAGTATTCACTTTTTAAAAAGTTAATAACTAACGTATTTTTGTGTCCACAGAATCAAAATTATCTGAATGTACAAGGGGCATTCCGAGGTTATCCGAATACAAATCCCGGCGGCAGACAGACGTGTGCTGACAACGGGGATCGCCGATGGAAGTATTTTGTGTTTTACGGTATGAATGGGAACGTGTGACTAGTGTATCTGTCATCAATGAACACATACAAACAATGTAGAGCAGTGGTCTTCAAACTTTTTCAACTCCCGGAACCCATAGAACTAGAAAGTGTTTTCGTGAAACCCTATTCCACAAACGCTCTTAGAAAAATATATTTTAAAATAATATTTAAAGTAGATCAACAGTTGATATCAAAATTAAGGTAATTAAAAAGTATTGCATTTATTACAAAAAGATTTTAATATAATTTACACAATAATAATATTAATCTGTTATCCAAGTGTTACCTCCCCAAAATGTTTAGTAACTGGGATACACGCTTGCACTTTTTCCCATAAACTGTTAAAGTCTAGGTGTATTGAGAATAACTGCAATCAGTATTGCATAGTTTCATTTGTTTTTATGCTTTGTTTTTATCTCCACTCACGTTGAGAAATATTTTTCACTTATTCACATTGTTCTGAATAGCATTAAAATGTTTACGGCCGTGTGAGAAATACTGTGCATTGGGCATGAATTTGCAACAAAAAATTTAGGATCTGTTCTAGCTTAAATTTAGATTTTTAACATCGAATCTGTTGATACGTTGTAGGTGTCTTTTCACAAATATAAAAAGGTACATTTTCCATTAGAAAACTATTTAATTTAGCAAAACATTGTACTAACGAGAATAAAATTATCTCATGGAACTCTCAGGATAGTAAACAATAAAATATTCACAATCTAATGTGTAAAGATAAAAAAACGTTTTATTATTCTTTTATTATATTATAATAAAACTTTAAAAAGTATTGCAAAATATAGTTATTATGCACGAATAAAATTTTCAGTTTCTTAATGACAGAGATGAATTTTAAATTCTCATAGGTATACAAACATTTTAGAGAACGGGAATCCATTTTGCATACACATTTATAAGTCTCTCTTCGATATTTTTAAGGTGACCCCTGAAACTCTAGAATTCTGTGAAAAACAGTTTGAAGACCACTGATGTAGAGTAAAGAGGTCGCGACATATCAAATGGTTGGTTTCTGGTGATGCACGTTTAGAAAATTAAGGCAAGCTGTGGAAGATGGTCGAAGGGGGCATCCCTCCACTTGCCCGAATAGAAACAACATTATAGGCTGTTCTAGAATTCATTGCTTTGCAGAGCACCAAGTTTTACCGTAGTGGTTTCTTCAAAGTAAGTGCACGCTGAGACAAATGTTTTGATGTGGGTGACTACTATGTCGAAAAATAGAGCGAGATATGTAGTTTATGATGTCATGGTATATTATGTTTGACAATAAAGATATAACGAGTCTACCCGCGAACCTTCAACTAATCCTCTTAGTGTAAAATTTATTCGTTTTAGCTGTATGTTCTATTGAAAACTTTCTCTCTATGAAGAAGACGTTATTTATACAACCGAGTAGTTCTTTTTAAGCGTTGACATTTACGTACGCGGAGTTAGTAGACGGTTAGTTCCTGGATGGTCAATTATTGATAATTGGAGAATAAGTAATAAAGTTGAGCTTAAGGAGTACGACTGGAGGTCGTACAATCCAGTGAGAGAATCACGGTGAATTACAGCGTAGAAGTCCAAAGTGTTGCAAGAGTAAGTGGAGTAAATTATACTTATATATTAAAAAGCCTTAACATATAAATGAGATTGTTCTTCTAATTAGTTACGTAATGCATTTCCTATCTTAAATTGAGTGGTTTAAGTCATAGGGATAAAATAAATTTGAATTTGAAACTGTTATGGATGATCTTTACTCGAGAATCCCCAAACACCAACAACCGCTAGTAGGTTGTCACAAAGTTTTTAGGTAAAAAAGAAATGACGACACTTACTTTCAGAACGTCAGTCGGACAGTAACAAATGGATTTTAAGGAAAATAAAACAAATTTACCTGAAAACATTTATAATTAGATCACTTATCTATATAAATAAATAAAATTGAAGTGTCTGTTTGTAATTTCAAATTAGAAATTTTTTACTAAATGCATTTAAAGTATATACGGTACTTATATCAAAAAATCAGTTTTTAAAATTTTTGTCTGTCTGTCTGTCTGTTTGTTCCGGCTAATCTCGGGAACTTCTGGTCCGATTTTAAAAATTCTTTCACCAATGGAAAGCTACTTTATCAGGGAGTAACATAAGATATATTTTATCTCCATATTCTTACGGGAACGGGAACTATGCGGGTAAAACGTTGACGTTGCTTACTCCCCGCCAAGTTGGCGCAAAATTATGCATTTGCTCAATAATGGAAATTTTAATAAATATTTTCTCACATTTGTAACAAATAACTGAAACATAGTGTAATTTAGCATCTTTACAAAAAGCAATTTTTTAAATGGTTTTTTATGGTTATTATTTATTTTACGTTTGTTAAATGTCAAACTCAAAATTTGAGAAATATCGACAAGTCAGCTAAGAAGTTCTCTATTCTGACAATCCTAGATGTTTTAATGCAAATTTTCTCCCACTTTTTAAAGAGGGAAACGAAATAAAGTTTTAGCGAATTGCGCGCGCGTGATATTGAAAATTCTATGGCAATATAAATTGACAATTTCATAAAAAGTTTTGATTACTTTAGTAGTTTTGATTAATTTGATTAGTTTTGAAAGTATTTACTACTTTGAATTTTTTTAACCTAATTATACGATATTCATATTTTGCACAAAATTTTTCACTTATACTGAACCTAGATATTTTACATGGAGGTATTACTGTGAAGATATATACTATGGAGGCATCCATACAATGTCACTTGCCGAATAACATTAGGGAGCTTTACGCAATACTTATTTCATCTTTGGTTTTTCAAATCCTCAAACCTTTTGGAATAAGTACAAAGACACTACATAGCGGGAGATATTTTGCGACGAAAAACAACCAAACATCCCTTTCAATGAACACATCTACAACGAAACGCAATAAAGGTTTTTAGAATGTTTAGGAAGAAGCTACATGTTTTTGGAATGATTAGCACTAGACGTGTCGACGGAAATGGCTTCAATAATGAAATTACTTGAGAATTAAACTACGATTTTATAGCATTGCAACATCAAGTAACAGAATTTACCCCTCAATTAGCTCCAGAACAAAGTCACGTTTTCCAACAAGTGTTACGCAAAATAGAATCCGGCAGTGGTGCACTCTTTTTTCTCGAAGCCCCTGGAGGAACAGAAAAGACATTTTTGCTAAACTTATTACTAATGACCATCAGAAAAACCCAGAAGATAGCAGTTGCTATGGTTTCTTCTGGTACAGCTGCGATTTTACTGACCAACGGTCGTACTGTACATTCCGTTTTAAAATTATCGCTAAATCTTGCATTTGAAGATTCACTCATATGAAATTTCAGAAAAAATAGCTCTCAAGGCTGGATGCTTCCACAATGTAAGCTTTTAGGGTGGGATGAAAGTACGATGTCTCACAAGAAAGCTATAGAAGCGTTAAATCGGACGCTTCAGGATTTACGAGATAGTACAGATATTATAGGAGGAATGGTAGCTTTATTATATATTGGCTGGTGAATTCAAGCTTATGGAGAAAAGTTGAAGAATTCAGTCTGAAAACGAACATGAGAGTGCATCTTCATAATGACGTAGATTCGGAACATTATGGAGAGACGCAATTGAAAATCGGTTATGGATGTTTGACTCAAATGCTGGAGGTTATATTTTACTTTTAGAGAATTTTGTAATGTAAAAGAAAATGATGTAAATCTTATTGCTCAAATTTAACCAGGCTTGCAACAAAATTTAAATTGGGATCAGTGGTTGCGCGAGAGATCAAAATTGGCGAATAACAATCAACATTGAAAATTTAAACGACGAGCGGGAGGGGGGGATTGAAGAAATATTTATCAATGAATACAATCATGGATAAAGAACAAAGTACTTCATATCCCACGGAGTTCTTAAATTCACTTGAACTTTCGGGTGTACCCTCACATAAACTTCAATTAAAATAAATGTATCAGTTATGCAAAATCTCGATGCTCCTCGACTATGTAAAGGAACGAAGCTTTGGATCAAAAAACTGATGCAGAATATACTTGGTGCCAATATTTGAACATATGTCATGAAAAGGGATAGTGTTATACCTCGAATTCCAAGTATCCCCACTGACCTACCATTTCAATTCAAACAAGTTCAATTTCCAGTTTTACTAATGCTATTAACAAAACTAACATTTCAGGTAGCAGGGGTGCATTTGGAAAAGCAATTTTTTTCCCCATGGCCAACTATATGTAGCCTGGTCGGTGTGTCCAATGCCTAAATCTTCACATATTTGCAACTGAAGGAAGAACATATAATATGGTATACAGTAGCATCTCTTAGAATAATATTCTGTTTTGAGCTCTTTTAAAGAGAAATTATATGTTAAACGTAGATACTTTCGATTTTTAAAAATATTAATAGCTTAAGTTATTGAATTTTTGTTGTTAATTATTATAATAAATTACGTTTTCAGTTTTTTTAAAACTAAGCTCTATTCTAGAATTTTTAAATTTTATTGGTTACAGTCAAGCAATAAAAATATTACCATATTATATTATTTACTTTCTAATGATAATGATTACGACTTTGACACTTATTTAAAGATATCTACGCGAGCGGAGCCGCGGGTAAAAAAGCTAGTGCCAAAATAAAAAGGTACAACAGTAATGTATACG
Source organism: Trichonephila clavata (assembly GCA_019973975.1). Classification (NCBI taxonomy): domain Eukaryota; kingdom Metazoa; phylum Arthropoda; class Arachnida; order Araneae; family Nephilidae; genus Trichonephila; species Trichonephila clavata. The sequence goes on from BMAO01034995.1 coordinate 20,327, forward strand.
AAAATGTTGCATTATGCTTGCGTTGTGTGTATTCATATAAATAAATATTTATCTACAACACATTTTGAAGAAATAAATAAAACTTTTGTACGCATTATTTTTAAGTTTTTCTGTCTTCATTAGCAATTTAGCAATTTCTGTCTTCCTTTCAATTTTACAGGCGTATGCTGAAACTTCATCCCTTCCTCTAAATTTCAGCACTTTTTTAAAGATATAAAAAACCGAATAAATGACAAGAGGAGAGCTTAACAGAATAAATGGCAGGCTAAAGTGACAAATAATTCAATGCTGTCGTCACAAGACACTCGTCAAACGGAAACTTCTCGTCCATTGAAACATGTCCAACGAAAAGAAGTTCTCACGAACTAGCTTTAGAAACAATGAAAAGAAAGTATAGGGATGACGATGTAAGAACTGTTACAGACTTTTTCGTGATATGTGGAACTTTTTATAGACTTCTTTAAGACGGTCTCCTTGAGTTTCCTATTTCTGAAATTTTTGAAATGGAAGAGTAGACGAGACTTTCTCTCTCAAGAAGCATTTTCTCAATGATGGAGAAAGTCTCGCATTCTGTCGATTTCTCTGCGAAAGTGTTAAAAGTGAAAAAAAAAAATTTTTTTTACATAGATCGGAATACAATTTTGTTGAAAAAACTGACCCGAAAACGAATAAAAATTCAAACAATAAACTTATATTCAGAAAACTATAGTTTTGTTAGTTTCTCCAATGGTAGCACACATAAGCTGTTATGCATCCTAACTTAAATATCTGAACTTGAAAGTGCTTAAAATTTCCAGGATAAAATATTTAATGAAATACTTTTTAATGCATTTATGTATAAAATAGAATTAATAAGCCATCGTGTTAAATGAGTTTTTATTTCCTTTTATTGAAAAACCATTTAAATTTAAAAAAACAATCCTTTAAGATGATTACGTTCGTAACTGCGATTTTGAAAAAGCGTATAAATGATTTTTTCTTTATATTTAGAGTAACTTGAATAAAAAAAAATTTTAAATTATTTTAAGAATATTATGATAAGGAAAAATTATTTAAATGCAGTTTTTTGTCAAAAAATGAAGAAAGAATGACATATTTAAAAAGAATGCTTCTGTACTAATAAAGGTTTGGCTATACATAAAGTTAGTACTTCGATACAGAGCTTGAACTAAGACTTGTGGAAAATTCAAGCTATTTTCAGAGTTACATTTAATTGAAATAATAATCTGTATTTTTTGTTGAAATTGCTCTATATATACTCTTATATACTAAAATAGAAATAAATCCACTTTTAAAAAGAGATAGTTCAAAAATCTTATACAGAAATCATACTCTATATAAAAGTCTAAGCTCTATGCAGAAATCTTAGCTATATTATTATTATTATAGAAACATTTTTATAAAAGAAGAACGTTTTGAAAATGTGTTATTCTTTCTTAATTTTTTGCCAGAAAATTGCATTTAAAGATTCTTAAAAAAATTTACATATATATTTAAATTTAGGTGACACAAAATATAAAAAAAATCATTCATTTATATTATTTTTCAAAATCACAGTTAAGTAGGTAACCAATCATCAACACTGTGTTCAAAATCTTTCCAATGTCTCCTAAATCATATGATTTAAAAATAATATGAATTTCTTATTCCAAAAAAGGTACAAATGATAAATATAGAAAATCATACTTCCAAAAATGTATTTTTAAAATTTTTTTCAAATAGAAAAATAATAGAAAAACGTAAGCATACGTACACACAATATACACATACACATATACGTCCAGCTTGTGTCTCTCAATGTTCTTCACTAAACATTCAAATGAAATAAAATCCATAAACAAGCTTTTCCACGCATACGTACTGAAGATATAAAGATTTTAATTTATTGTCCTAATGTTACAAGCTATAACTTCTGGTTCGAGATTATCAATGTGTCATTCTATTTAAATAATTTTTAGAAGATTATTAAGGAGAACAACAGTTTCAACAATTTTTATTTTAGTATTGATGAACGCTTCTAATTAAGTTACAAAGCATTGTTTCATTCGCTATATTTTATCAAAGTAGTAAAAAAGAATTTCTTACATATAAAATATAGAAAGAAAAAAGCACTAATATTTTGCATAAATTGCTCAACTTAAGAAACTCGCAATTTGCAGTATTGCAAATAATAATTTCTTACTAACAAGGTCATAAGAATAATGATTTAGTCAGTTTATATCTGAAATGAGATATGCTTAGAACTTTACCGAATGGAATAAAATAAACACCAGCTTTTTGAAATGAAATATACACTTAGTTTGCAATAATATTTACACACACAAAAATTTGGTATTTCTATGTTTAAAACCATAGAATTTTTTTATGTCTTGTCGGTTTGTTAGTCGTTATTCTTATTTATAGTAATGCATTTAATAAACAGAACACATATAATTTTCTACAAGAATTTATATGAACTTTAAAAAAAAATATCATCTGATATTTATTTAGTAAATATTTTTGCCAAATATCTTGGTTGTCTCTGTCTCTCTATATACATTATTTATTTTTCACAAATTATACTTAACTCTAAATCAAAGGGATAGACTTAGTATAAAAACTAGCATAAAATTTAATTACAGAAATTTTTTAAAATATTCTAGAAGGAAGTTAAATTATGTTTGTTAAGTAAGTTATCATTTTCAAATGTCAAAGAGAAAGATGCTTTATTTTTCTATCTACTACTTTATCATGACTGATTAAATATATATACATAAATTCACAATCAGGCAGCTAATCAAGTTAGAGGAATTTTTTATAATCCTCAAAATAAAAGAATAAAGAAATTTTTTTTTAAATTTTCACAATTTTTTTTTGTAGGTGGATAAAATAGATATCATTGCCATATATTAGCTGAAATAGAATAAAATATTATTGCTTTTTTATGGTAATAATAACTTAATCAAATTATTCATTTAAATTCTAAAATTCTTATTACAAATGCTACTTTTTTCTTTAACGCTCATTTTGCCTCATAAAGTTAGCCTAGATTTCAAATTTTAAAAATTTTACTCTCAATCTATAAAGATTTAAAAAAACGACCTCCCACCATCAATGTAAATTGATAATATAAAAATTTCTATTTAGCACTCTGGTTAAAAATATTTATACTAATCGGTAAATAGTTATTTTCCATTTCCAAAAGTATGAAATAATCAGAAAAAAAACCTTCGCAGGGACGTTTTATGATCTTCGCCCATTATAATGAAATATTTAGGCTTTATTGCGTTCAAATCAGTGAAATAATACTATCAAGGTATTTTTTGAGAATTACGAGCTATTTAGTACTTATAATTCTTGATTACTATCAAACCTTTCTATCTGTAACATATTTCATTTAATTAAGAAACGACTGAAAAAAATCATTTTATTATCTGGATTTCTTTCTTTTTTTTTTTGGAGTGACTCTAAATTTAAAAATGAACAAATTTTCGGCAATGTAAATTGAATAAAATTGATGTTTTTTTGCAATTATATGCATTTTTTTCTCGCATCAAAGTATGTGAAAGGTGTTTTATATTAGAAAAATATTTGTTCGAAACAATATTCTTACTTTTTGTTTGATTGATTATTGATTCATTAATTTACAACTGTACACACGTAAGTGGTATTAAAATTGAATCTTCAAAGCAATAAAAAAATCAGGATTGTTTATTTATACTTAATATAATATATAGCTGTGAATTACATTAAAGATTTCTCAAAACAGACTTTTTTCCAAGCAAAATTCTTATTTATGTGCTTCTCATTTCATATAAACTCTAATTTATCATCATCGCATTGTTGATAAAGGAACCAATCCCAGCTAAATTTTTATTTCTATAAACAGTTTTTACCAATATAATTTCGAAACCAGTTATTTAACATTTGGGATAATTACATGAAGACCATAACTGCAACTAATCATACTTCTTTTCCGATAATGCCACTGGGTGCAGACACATGTCACAAACAACTGGCTCAGAAGTCATTGATCGGGAGAAAATGGTCATTTACTGTCTCTAAAACAAATCTAAGCCTTGATTTATTTACTTCTTTGTTTATAAAATGTATGATTGATTAGAATCTATGGTCATCAAGTGTAGCGTTAGTAATTTTCTTTCTCGAATTGAGATTTTTGAGTTTCTTATCGATAACACGAATCTTTGTTCTGATTGCTGATAATTATCAGTTGATAACTTTAAGTATGACTGATTAGAATATGGATATTCAACCTGCGGCTTACGGCGTGTGTGACTCACTGGACATTTCTGAGAGTCGCGGTCATGGCCCGTTGCACTAACAAATTCAATTATTTTAGAACAAAGCATTCAAAATTTAGCGAGAAATTCTATCAGTCAAGCAATCCCATATATTAATTTTGGTATCTATGTCGTGCTAGTACGAATTGCGAGATAACTTTTTTCCCTTTTTGTGGTTGCAATGGTTAGTGATAACAAAAAACAGAGGCGTAACGAGCATTTTATGGGTGAATCTAATTTTTAATTAGCCCTCATGTCTTTCAAGTGAAAAATATCGGAAGAATATTTGTTGATTGAATACTTTTGGGGTCTTGGCTATTTCGAAAAGAAAAACAAATATGAATCATCAACTTATTTGATTTGTCGTGAAGATGTTATATTTAAGAAATATAATTTTGCTCATCACTATACCACTTATGCGCAAACCTTTCAATGTCTCTATTTCTTGAGGATCTCTTTCAAGAAGAGATAAACTGGCTTTCTGAAAAAAAATCTTTGCAATTGCAACGACATATTGGAGACGCGGAGGTTTGAATAATTGACGAAAGAAAATCAAACAACCCATAACTGCGTAAAAAATGCAAAAAACCTTTTTTTATGTGAGTTGAGTTTGATAGAGTTTAATGTAGTTTTGAAATAAAATCCAAAATTCTGAGTTTTAATATTTTGATCAATTTTCCTCATTTTAAATGTCCTTGATTCTATAGCGTCCTCCTCCTCCATTAATCCTCATGTTGCGGCCTGCTTGAAATAGTTGTTATATGTATGTGTCCCGGTGGTGAAAAAGGTTGAGTACCCCTGGATTAGAATCTATAATCAGCATCCACATCTATAGTCATCAAACGTAGAGTTAATAGTTTTAATTTCTTGAATTAAAATTTTTGAGCTTTTATTGTTTGTGAAGTTATTTATCTTTATTGCTGAAAATTATCTAAAATTATCTATGGATTGTGAATTCAATTCTTAGTATTATTTGATTTAAGATAGTGAAGGAAATTTAGCAATATTTTCTAAGTGATAATACTGAAATATCACTTTGAGTTGCTACGGTAGATGACTAATTGAAACCATTGAAATAAATAAATATTTGTTCATATATTCCTCAAAACTTTTTAATATTTTAATAATTATTTTGAATATGAATAAATTGTAACAGCTAATTTATTTATAGAATATATTTTATCAACAAATTAACTGATACAATTTATTAAATTGTACATTTTTATTTATTCTTAAGACTATTATCATAAATTTCAATAAAACTTAACCTTAAAAGAAAAATAGATGATTTTGGATTAAGTTATAATGAAAGAAGTGATTGTCAAATTTCTTTTTACGTGGTTTGGGTAGAAAAACTTTTTCATATAGCGCACTGTTCTTTTGCAAGATTGAAACTACAATTTTCAGTTTAAAAATAAATTATTCTCAAAATGTGTTGAATAAACAAAATTAATCAAGGAAACGCATTTAAATGAAAATGATTTCTAAAAAAGTCATTGATCATTTAGAATCAATGATTCAAAAAATAAAATGCCAAAAACTATCTTTCTTTAAAGAATTTTATAGAAAAAAAAACAACTTTTTTTTTTACAAAACAATGATGTTTTGCATATTTTATGATTTTTTCTCATATGAATCAATATCGTTGCGTTTAAATAAAAATGATTTTTAAAACTTTCAGAATCAGTGATTTAAAAAATAAAAAGCCGAAAACTTATTTGAACGAATTTTAATAAAACACTCAAAATACTTAAATCAATCATTTAATAAATTCTTCATTCATAAAGATAATTGCATGAAACTTTCTTTCCGTGTGCCGAGTATTTCAAAAAATCCTCACAAATTTACTTCAAGATTTAAAATAGTAGTGAAATTTTGTAATTTGAAAAATTTCTACTTTTCTGTCTTTTTTCAACATACAACTATTTTTAAAAAAGGTACATTTTCGTTTCCGGTTCCTAAAAAATTGCAAAGAAGGAATTGAAAAAGGGAGTGAGGGATTTTTAAAGTCGTACTGTTCACCTACTCCAGAGTTTTTTACGACGGACTTCGAAATTTTCAACCACGGTCAAGTGATGAGGATGACCCCTGAGCTTTCACCCATATCTCCTAATTACCACACCACACCAAACAAGAGCAAATTTCGAAATAGGGAGTTTTTATAACATAGTTAAAGAAATCACTCACATCGCGCGCATACACACACACATAAGTGCTATCGCCCTGAAAGAAACAGGAAATTCCCATGGGGATAAAGTTATTCCCTCGGTAAAAGCCTGTGCAACGCTGGGCTAAGCGGAGAGGAAAGAATCAAAGTAATTTCGAAAAATAAAGTTGGAAGTGCTGATTTTGTGAAGAGAAGGGAAAACGTTATACGAGAAAGTCATGATACGCACTTACGGGCCATGCACTCACATCGTACGCGTCACACCACACAAATGCTGGGTCAGAAGAAAGGAGGAAATTAAGATGTGGATTAAGTTATTCCCTCGGTAAAAGCCCGTGCAACGCTGGGCTAAGCGGAGAGGAAGATCAAGAAGTCAAAGTAATTTCGAAAAATAAAATTAGAAGTGCTGATTTTGTGAAGAGAAGGGAAAACGTTATACGAGAAAGCCATGATACGCACTCACGGGCCATGTACTCACATCGTACGCGTCACACCCACACAAAAGTGCTGGTGTCAGAAGAAAGGAGGAAATTAACATGTGGATTAAGTTATACCCTCGGTAAAAGCCCGTGCAACGCCGGGCCATGAAAGCTAGTCATATTATATTTGGTGATGATGCAAAGAATTACGAAAACTCTTCAATCAATTGACAGGATAAAATATAGAATTCGTTGTATGTCAAACAATATTGGGAAAATATTTACTAATAAGCTTTCAAAACAAAACTCTTTACAAACTGACGATCTACAGATATCAACGTTTTAATCTTCAACATGTACACAAGGATTTATTATTTTTAGTGATGAAAAAAAAAATAGAGAATCAGTTTTTATGCAACAGTCAACTTACCAAACGCATAACAGAGCATGGTATTTTTTATTCCATTTCGAGTGCACGTTTCATGTTTATATCAATTTAACGTAACATAGAACCAGTATTATGTACCTGCACTGATTATATTCTTCTGTAATTGGTTATATAAAAATTATTTTGCGAAGGAAATTTTTAATTTTTTATACAAATATAGTTTTCTATACCGAGCATCATTAATATTAAAATGATTACTAAGTGTAATAATATCAAAATTGGGTCAAATTATAAGCATAGTAAGTTACATCAAATTGGGATCCTTACAAAAATGCCAAATTATAGTGTGCCGCTAGGGAAGTTCAGCACAAATTTTTGCCTTTTACGTATTGAACAAAGTTAATTATCATAATGCAAAATTCTGAATAAAATATTTTCAAACTAATAAATAAATTTTCAAGTTTTTTAAATACGAAAATAATTATATTTTTAAACTTTTTCTTAAAAAAAAAAAGAGATATTCTATTTATTAAAACATTATATTTAGCTTATATTTTCAATTACTTAAATAATATGAATAGTGTTATTTATAAATGGCATCAGGTTTTATTATACTTACAAAATTGGAAATTTTTCCTTTTAAAGAAGATTATTAACTGAGCGTTATTTGATTATAATTGATATACAAGTTGTGTTACGGCTGGGATATTAATATACACTGTTGTTCAAACTTAACGTTACAAACATACACATTTCCTACTATTTTAAGAAATCTATAACTATTTTTTTAAAACTTTTTTATAAAGTGAGCAAACGCAAGCATCACATCCAAATTTTGTGAGTTTTGACAGACAAAAATAATTTTTGTGGTTTTGGTGAAAAACGTTTAAACATTGTTTTCACAGTAGAGCTTTGAATTTTTTGTTTAGACTTGTGTATCGCATTGTGAGAAGAACAAATATGTATTAGTTATGTTAAAATGAGTTTCCACAAACGTTTAGATGAGGATTTGAGATAAGAGCCGTACAAATAGACTGAGGATGGGATGTTTCAAGATGAAGTAGCTTGAAACCTAAGTGTTTCTCGAATGGTATATCCAGATTATGGAAAAAATTTCAAACAATAGGTACTGCTGTTAGAAGACCCGGACAATGTCGATCAAAGGCTACAATACCTATGGAAGATCCATATTTGACAATAAATGCACGTCGTCACAATGACAAGACAACTAAACAGCTTGCTCAGGACTTGCTACCACTACCACTGGAGTCACAATTTCTAGACAAACTGTTTACAGACGCTTATCTGAGAAGGCCCTTTATATGCCCGACTGCTAGTGATATGTGTCTCTCTTAATCCATCATAGAAAAGAAATCGTCTTTTATGGAGCCAAAAACATGTGTCTTGAGCAAATTAAGAGTGGGACAGTGCACTTTTCACTGATGAGTCCAGGTTCAGTACCAATAGCGGTTTTCGTCGAGTTTTCATTTGGAAAGAGCCTAAGAAAGAATTGCTATTCTTCTAACATATGGAAATCCGATCAATTTGGTGGGTGTGGAATTCTTGTTTATGGAGGCTATATGTTAGTCGGCCATACACAGTTACATATTTTTGATGCGAGTTCTTTCACTGCACAGTTTTATTAAGATGAAGTTCTTAAACTTAATGTGAGACCGTTCATAGGAGTAAGTGATGATGATTCTATTTTTATGGACGATGATGCGAGGCCACACAGAGAAAATCTTTTCGGAGACTTTTTCATGGAAGAGGGTATTTGCTGGATGGAATGGCCAGCAAAACCCCCAGACTTAAATCCTATCGAGCATGTTTGGGATGCTTTAGAAATAACCACTGCCAGACGTTAAAATTTGCGTTTGTAGAAGAGTGGGGATTGTTGCCTTGGGATGAAATTAACAACCTATTTCACAGAATGCAAGTTCGTTGTGAAGCGTGTGTAGCAGCTAGGAGTGGCAACATTCCTTATTAGACATTGTTTTTTAATTATTATTCAACGTGTTTTGACAATTTTTTTTATCTACTTTGCATATTACAAGATATAATCCTATTGAGATTTTATTTTATTAGCATAATTATTCTCAGAGCATGAGGAGCGTATGTACAAAAATTTATCTCAAATAGAAAATTATATTTAAATATATTGCATTTTTTATGTTTGAACCTTCATTATGGACACTAGTATATTATTAAATATAAGAAATATATTTACTGCTTTATTTTTGAGGTTGTGTTGCCACAAAATTCTTTTGAAATTGTAAATGTGATTGTGAAAAGTTCAAGAACTACAACACTAGATTTACATGAAGAAAACTTCCTACTTAAGACAGGTTCGAGTAACGAGGGTGATATATATCCCACATAGTACCTTATTGAGACCTTTTATTTTTTTATTGAGATGAAGCCTTATATATATATATATATATATGATTCTATTCTAAGGCTGGGTTTGCTTTTGTATTTTTGGCTATTTTTCTATTATGACGATTGTCTTATATACTATTTTAGTATTTTTGAATGTATATATATATATATATATATATATATGTAAGGATAATTAAACTAGATCTAAAATTAAACCTTAGACCACCTCTAACTTTTATCTTCCCGTTACATCTTCAAGTATTAAATTTATTACCCAGTTCGGGAATATAGAACACATGGCTTAACAAAAGTTCGCCGGCTCCGACCATTAAATTTTATTTCCCATATGTCATGCTTAAATTCTCAAGTATACCTCTTGAATCAGAAGCGTACTTGAATAGCATATGGCTTCTGAGGGGCCGCCTATTCATATGGTTAACACGTGTTCGTCTCTCTCACTCTCTTACAGACAGATTACAAAATGATCTCATGGAATAAAGACGGTTAAAAAACAATGTCTTGAAATCATTCAAAAAAACCACGACATATATATTAAACATTGTGTGGAACATGGATACCCTGCTAGCTTGCTAATTTTTTAAAATGTTATATTCCTATGTTTATTTAAGTAATAGTAATTAGTTGTACAGTTAATCGATAGATGGCACCTCATGCTAAGTAAATTAGCCATAATGTATTTTATTTAAAATTAATTGTATATGTCTGGGTTGTACTTTTATTTTTTTTATAAATTTTAAAACCAAATTTAGAGTTTTTAAATGTGTTTATATGTAGATTTAATGTTATTTTATCAAAACTTAATAAATTTATGCGTTACTGTTATTCACCTTTCTATTGCCCAGGAAAATGGTTTTTGCTGTACTCACGTGGTAAGTCTTCATCTAATTGTTTTAGTTTTGATTTTAAAACATTCTAGTAATTGTTATAGCCTATAGTATTATCGAATTACATTAATAGATTATGGTTTTATTTGTAATAATAGTTTAAACTTCTCTGGATATTTCTCACTCTTTCCCTATGGCCCAGAGTATTGGCAAATACAGGTGAAGGTTAGCTGGCCACAAAACTTTGTTTAAGCCTGCAATCCTGGTTCCTAGGGCCAGGAATTTGCTTTAGTACTACTGTGGTTAAGACTTCATACTATTATGACTATAGTTATCTTAGGTTTATAACTATTTCGTGTTTATTTTGAAATATATATATACAGAGAGATAGAGAGAGGATAGTCCAAATTTCTCTACAAGAGAGAGATGAATAAACATGATCAAAACTGAAAAGAATTGAAATTGCAAAATAACCACACAATAGAATTTAAAAGGATATATGAAAAATTAAAATAATAGAGTTAAATATAAAAAAATATTAAAGTATGGATGCTACAGTATTATAAACATTGCTGACTTAGGACAGCTTATATATAAAATAATTTATATAGAAGTGGGTTGAACATGTTTTGTGGCCAGCCATATATATATACATATATATAATATAATTTATTTAAAATTAATTGTATATGTCTGGGTTGTACTTTTATTTTCTATAAATTTTAAAACAAAATTTAGAGTTTTTAAATGTGTTTATATGTAGACTTAATGTTATTATAATCAAAACTTACTAATTTTAGGCGTTACTGATATTCACCTTTCTGTTTCCCGGGAAAATGGTTATATTTGTACTCACGTGGTAAGTATTTATCTAATTGATTTAGCTTTGATTTTAACATATTCTAGTAAATATTATAGGCTATAATATTATCGCTTTTTATTAATAGATATTGTGGCTTTATCTGTAATAATAGTTAAACATCTCTGGACATTTCTTACTTTCCCTATGGTCACAGAATATTGGCAAATACAAGTGAAGGTTGGCTGGTCGCAAAACTTTGTTTAAACCTGCAATCCTGGTTCCTAGGGCCAGGAGTTCGCTATAGTACTACTGTGGGTAAGACTTTATACCATCATGACTATAGTTATCTTAAGTTTATAACTAATTTGTGAAAATTTTTGAATTATGTATATATATATATAATCCGCCTATATGGCGCCGCACTAAAGATTAATACCAGCTGCTGGGGATTTACTAAGTCTGCAATAGTAAAAATACCAATCCGCTGCCCCTATATATATATATATTACTCCTAATAACGGTCATTAATGGAATCAAGTTTCTGAAGTGAATTATTTACTGAAATATCACTGGTCATTGAAACTTTTCACCAGGACTACAAAGTTAAAATAATTCCGTTCTTAAATTAATAAAAAAAAGAATTTAATCAGGAAACCCAATAAGTACTAGATACCAGCAACGTATAAAATAATATATACTGCTGTTTGTAAGAAATGCAACACCATGAAGGAGTCATCAGAATTAAATGAAATTTAATGCACAAACGACTTGTATTAGTATAAAGAAATGACGAAAATTTCAAAGCAAAAAAACAGTATTAAGTGTCCAAAATCTGTATTTGGTGTAACTACCACGCACTTCAAAATTTCTGTCATACGACATGGCATGGAGTCAAAGAGATTTTAAATGTTTGCTTGTGGAACAGAATTCTGTATTGCTTGTACGCGCAGCAAAAGTTCGTCTTTTGGAGCTGCGGGACGCGGATCACGAGTGAGATGCCGACCAACTAAATCCCACACGTGCTCAATAGGAGACATATCCTGCGAATAAGCAGGCCAAGGAAGAAGTTGCATGTGTTGGGCTAAACAGAAGTCTCAAACAGTCTTTGTAACATGTAGATGTACATTATCCTACTGAAAGATAGCTCCAGGGATGTCGTAAAGGATAGGAACGACTTCGGGCTTTAGCACTTGAACGAAGTTGTTGTTGCTAATGAGATTACTCTCAATTCGTAGCAAATTGGATCGCCCATGATACGAAATCGCACTCCAAACCATAATTCTGGGTGTTAGGCCACTATGTCGTTCGATAACGCACTCTCGAAGGCAGCGTTCACCGGCATAGCGTCTAACACGAATGCGGCCATCATGGTCCCGCAAATTGAAGCGTGATTCATCTGAAAAGGCAATTTGGTGCCAATAGGCTTGCCAGGATCTGTGCTCATTAGCCCATTGCAGATGAGGTTTACAGTGAGAGGTATCCTGTGTAAAAGCACCCTTGCACGCAACCCACGGTGCAGCAGACGTCGACGAATTGACAAAGCTGACATTAGTACACTTTTAGCAGTAGACCAACGTGCTGCCAACTGCCTGGAGGAAGCTGTACGGTCATTTACCGCCAAGTAGAGCAGGTGTCGCTCGTCGCGTGCTGACGTCATCTTTCACCATCCACTGCCAGTTTTTCGAGTTGTTCTATGCTCGTCGGTCCACTGCTTCCAAACTCGAATGACTGTGGAACTGTTCCGGTGCACTCGAGCTCCTATTGCGCGATAGGAAAATCCTCTTTCTCGAAGGCCGATAATAATTCTCCCCGTTCAAACTCCGTAAGTTGTTGGAATTTCTCCTTGTTTCGTCGTGGTGGCATATTTAGGTCTCACCTTTGTTCGCCACTAGCAAATAATCATTAACTATTTCCAACGTCCCGCTACAGCCTTCTGTTTATACGCTTTCAGCATCAGTTCAGAGGGCGTTGCGCAAGCCACGCATGCGCGGTGGCTCTGAAACTTTACTATTTTACGTAACATCCTATAGTTGATATTTGCTGCAAAGTTTATTTAATTCTGATGATTCCTTTATGGTTTTACATTTTTTACAAAAAGCAGTATACATGAGTATAAGTGCCATATTTTGAGTGTTCTTAGTAATATAGTATAAAGTCATTTATAAGCACAAACGGGAAGTTAAGTGACATATAATATTTTGAAACGTTCTCTGGAATCCATTTTTATATTTGTCCCTTCAAAATTTGTCCTTTCAAAATCTTTCATAAATTCTTACTAATACACGGAGAAAATATATTTGAACTAGTGATAAATATTTTTAAAAACATCTGAATAACAAATAAGGGAAAAAATAAAGACCGAGATTTACTCAAGAGTCTTTACGAAGCCAATTCACCTGTTCACAGCAATGCTTCTAATACTTTCTTGATACACCCTTTGGAAATTTGTTTTCACGTGCTCTGAGAATTAGATTAAAAAATCTAGATGTACCGCAAGATACGAGAAATTTAAGAAATATAATTTAGGATTCTTTTTTTGTATCCCCGAGATTTACCAATGCTGATTACTAATATTTGTTGTTAAACCATTTGAATTTGTTAAGATAATTAATTGAATGTAAAGTCGATATTAAACTGATTCATCTCTTGCAAATGAAAACCTTTTCGCTGAATGCCCATACATTTCAACTCAGGATTTCTCTTTTTTTTATTATGTTATTCACATACACTTTAATGTATGTATCTAGCTGGAAATATTATTATACTATTTCTTTTTCTTTATAAATAAATTTCTAATGTTCTATTTCAATCCATTGTGGCTTTTTTGGTATGTTAAAGTCCTTTACACAGAATATAAGTATAATAATAAAGATAAATGTTACATTATGCTTTACAAATATTTTTTGTTACTTAACAGATATTTTTAAAACGCTTTTATTAGCTTCACCTCTAAACGGAATCTTTGAACTCTATTTTTACCCCCTTTAAAAGTTCATATTAATTCGAAATTTCGCACACTTGTCAAGGACCAATGATAATACAATAATTTTGTTCCATTGTCCTGATCAGGATTAACGATTTCCCATTTCCAGAGTTGACAACTAAAAGAATAAGTTAAAACCCTAAGGCGAAAATGTTCATGGTAAAAATATACACAACAAACGAAAAGATTTTTTCATCAATGAATAAATAATAGTTTAAAAACTAGAAAAATCACGCTTTTATAAATGAAATCTAACTTATAAATGAAAATTAAATTATAATTTAAAAAAAACTAAAAGACTCTCTTTTATAGTTAATCGAACTAAAAAGTAAAAAATAATTCTTAATATTAGAATAAAATGATTAACGAGAAAACTAATGTCATTTAGGTAAAAGCGTGGGGTGCTCGATACCATTTGTTGTAATCTCTTACTAGCTCTATTCCGAAATGCAGAGTTAGTGTAAAAATATAGTACAAAGCAACCCACGCTTTTACCTCAATGACATTAATTTTCCGGTTAATCATTTTATACATATATTAAGAATTATTTTTTACATTTTTTAGTTCGATTAACTTCAAAAGTGTTCTTTTCAGTTTTTTAAAACTATAATTTATTATAATTAGAAAGTAAGTATACTAAAAATACCATAGTGAGATGTTATTGAAATGCAGAATTTAATTTTATTTTGTACGAATTTTTCGAATCAATACCCTGCAAGTTTTATTTCAATTCCCCAGTATCTCCGGAATGCGCGTACTGTAGTTTGACAAACACTGATTTACAGCAAACATAGGTTTGTTGCAAAAACCAATGTACCTCATATTTAACGTTTTTATTATCGCGCTTTTTATGCCTGGATGCTCTTTTATTTTTTATATTTTTATCATCATTTTTATTTTTCTTCTCTAGACGATCCAAACTGTAGAAATGATTTCAGTAGCTGGGCGTCGTTTCCTCTTTTATCGATTTGATGCTTTATCTGGAAACTGAGAAAAATTTGTGGCCTTCATTAATCTTTGACCCTGGCCACCCATGCACAGCAATTCTTCTTTTGTCACGTGCCCCCATCAAAAAAGTTGAAGGCGCGTCCAAAGAGCATGCCATCCAGAGGAATCGATACATCAATTTTAGAAAGAAAAGGGCGTCTCAGTAGGCGATAATGATGGGAAATAAAATCCCAAAGTGAAGACCTCGGTAGGCAGCAATTCAAAAGCCGTATTAAGTAGCAAAAACGAGAATATTAATGGTAGATTTTAGTTAATATGCAGAACATTTAACGAGAATGCTTGACTCTATTGGCTTTAAAATGAAATGCTTTTAAAATTGCAGTTTCTTAATGTAAATGTGCTAGTTTAAGTTATAGGTTTTATTTTTTATATATGTTTAAAAATGTAGGCAGTTCTTATTTTCAGGTAATTAACTCCTAAAATACGTATAAAGGTAAAGTTATTTCAAAGATCACTAAAAAGGAATGTTTTTAGTACTTATTTTTTAATCAGTCGTAAATGCATATTAATTATTAATATTTGATTGATTAGTACATCTACAGTTAGTAATTAGTGCAAATTTACCAAAAGATATTTAACAACTACACTTTCTTTCTTGGTATAAGGTTCTACAACACGCTTTGTGTCTCTTATTTTGTTTATTTATCATATCAAATGGGATAAATATATATACTTCACTGAAATATAACATTCTTTAAAAATGGTCAAACATTTGTCAAGATTGACGAAAAATTCATTATATATTTGTTATTTTTTAGACATACGATATATTATCGAAAAAGTATAATGGTTAAAAGCGATATGAATTATGTGCAAAATTACCATGTCGTAAGAAAATTGAAATCATAAAAATCGAGTCTTACCCCAATTTGGGTTTCTCTTAAGATTTTCTGCAATAAACACTCAGATGCATTTTTGGTGATGATGTTCGTTTGATGAACACATAGGATAGTGTTCATCAAATGCACATCATTAAAGATGTATTGTTAGTACTAGAATGGTCGTGAAAGCCATGTGACCATGATCGCAAACTCATGAACGATGTTGCTTCTATCAAGTCGTAGGTTTGACTCTTGATATTGCTGAAGATCTGCCATGTAGAGAAGCTGATCATGCTAAATGTCTAGGCTCAAATATCTACATTGGCATAGTGTGGAAGTTTGGTGAGTGAGATGCCAGCCCAACTACATCCTCGTCGCTGAAAATTATGAAGTCTATTGTGATATAACCCACTTGCAGCTTTTTAGTGTAACTTTAATAAATAATCAGTCGGAAGTAAAACATATAATGAAAAGTAACAGTAATGACTTCATAATACAATAATATGTTTTGTTCTTTATATAAATGACTTCTCTGATTAGAGGATTGACTAGGACCATAGCTTTAGTGTATAATGCACAAAGAAAAGATAACAATTAGAGCTAAAAATAAGTTTATAAGACATAAAATGTTTTATAAAAATATGCAATATTTAAAAAGCAATTCTTTCTACCTGTGGTGGAAGTGTATCAAAATTGGAAAGCCAGATCATAAATTGGATCAGAACGTTGAAATTATGATCATCTCTCAGTGATGAATGTTTGGGAGAACGGAAAATTTTCCGCATTATGGTAAAAAAAGAGTTGTAACGATGCAGAAAATTGCAGCAGATCCTAATGAAGCATTGTCTCAAAGAATGGTGCAGTGTCAGTGTTCGTCTGTGGAAGCCGAAAACAACTTCGAAAATCGTTGTTGTGTGCAGCAAACGAGATAAAACTTCTCAACTTGAGTCAAACACACGCATATTGACCGGAGAATAATAGGAAAAAGGAACGTGATACGATGAATCCCATTTTGAATTACAATATCTGCGAATTATAGTTTGGCGGAAACAGTACGAAAGCATAGGCTTTAAATGCGTTGCTTCAATTCTTCAAGTTGGTGATGGCATTGGTATGCTTTGGGAATGTCTTACTGCCCTGCTTTAGACACTTTATGTCTGTGAATGTTTGCGTAAGGACATCATACAAGGCATTATTGTTGACTAAATGCATTTTGTAAAGCTGTTGATTTACGCTAATGGTCAAGCATATTTTTAATAGAATAGTGTGTCCAGCTACAAAGGCGAGGTTGTAATGGATTGGTATTACAACATAACAACAACAACAAAAAAGAATCCTTCATAAAAGGAAGGTTTCATGCTTTGGGCGCAACGCGCCAAATGTGGCGTACGTACAGTGTGATTGAACAGCGGAGCAGCTCTGTGTTGGGGAGAAAGCAGGGTTGTTTGGTAGAAGACGCCAGTTGCTCTTCTGTTCTACACAAGTGATGTGACCGGTTCTTCTTCTTCCCCTTTTGTTAAAAGTGTAAGTTATAATTAATATTTTTCAATCTAAATTATTTTTTGTAATTAAGACCTGACTCCGCGCTGAAATAAATTAACTATGTGAATAAATTTTAAAATAAACCCAAGAGTCAAGAATTAACTTTTCGCTTCTGTTCAATTGCATCGTGTGTGAGATGTGCTTTCTATGTATTGATTCTATGAATTTGCAAATATCGCTTAATAGCACTACTGCTCCAAACTGCTCCTGCTATTAACGATCGGTCACTCTATAACAATTGGTTTGAGGAACCTGACGGTAACTTCATTCTTATTAGTTGACCTCCGCAATCTACAGAACTTAATCCTTTATGGCAGTGGTCCCCAAACCATGAGCCTCTTACCGATCCATAGATCAATTGGTACTGGACCACCTAAGGAACATTAAATTATTTCCATTTTATTTACTGAGGAGTTCGAGCGCTGCTTCCCCCAAACACAAAAAACCCACGAACTGGTAAGGGATGGATCCGCGACGCATTTATCAACAAATCAGGTGATTCTGGAATATCTGTACATGAAGATCAATTGTTGGAAATTGTAAATGATGATGGCCTTAGAACCACGTTCGAGACATCAACTCTGTTGGTGTTCTGCATTAAATTCAGGATGGAATACTCTGAGACTGCTATCACAGCACTTAAATGCCTATTGCCATTTTCAACAAGCTATCTGTGTGAAGCCGGGTCTTCTGCAGAGAAAGCAATCAAAATAAAACAACGGAATAAGCATGAGATAAGCAAAACACTTTGGATGTCATTGTCTCCTATTAACCTTAGATGGATCCTTCTCGTGGCAAAGAAACAAGTTCAGGGTTCTCATGGATTTAATTAATTAAATGTTATAATGTTGTTAATGTAATAATGTTAAATGTTGTTAAATGTTCTAATGAATTAAAATGTTATATCCGTTTATATTAATTTTTTGGCGTAACTGTATATTATTCTGAAGACATGCATACAATTAAATTAAAATTTTAAGACAAAGCAATCTAAAATGTTAACAATCAACATTCTTTCCTTCAGTCTGCCGAGGTAAAATTATCAAACGTAGAACAGTCCGAGGCGATAAAGCAAAAATGGCTATTTAGTACCCAAGATGTTATTCAAACAAAATGAATAGGAAAATTTTTAATTTACTTTCACCAATCTTTCTAAGGATAATCAAACACTTTATAATTTGAAACTAGATTATATGTATTACAATACTAATCCAAACATTCTTTCTATGAACACACACACATGTTATGAAGAAAGTGGAGCAATATATATAAAAAAAAATATTTATTTCCGTTTTTATTCAAAGAAGATATATATATATACTGAAGAGCTAAAAAAACTGGCACATCTACCTGATATAGAGTAGAGCCCCCCCCCCCGAGCACGCAGAAGTGCCGTAACACGACGTGGCATAGATATGATTGATGTCTGAAGTAGTACTGGAGGTAATTAACACTTTGAATCCTGCAGGGCTGTCCATAAATCAGTAATCAGTACGAGTAAGAAGGGGTGGAGATCTCTTCTGAACAGATCGTTGCAAGGCATCCCAGATATATTAAATAATGTTCATGTCCGGGGATTTTGGTGGCCAGAGGAAGTGTCTAACTTCAGAAGAGGGCTCCTGGAGCCACTCTTTAGCAATTCTGGACTTGCGGGATGTCGCATTGTCTTGCTGAAATTCCCCAAGTGTGTCGGAATGCACAATGGACATAAATGGGTGTAGGGGATCAGACAGGATGCTTACGTACCTGTCACCTGTCAGAGGCATAACTAGACGTTTCAGGGGTCCCATATCACGCCAACTGCACGCGCCCCATACCATCACAGAGCCTCCATCAGCTTGAAGAGTCCCCTGTTGACATGTAGGGTCCTTCGACTCATGGGATTGTCTCCATACCCGTACACATCCATCAGCTCAATTCAATTGGAAACGAAACTTGTCAGACCAGGCAACGTGTTTCCAGGCATAAGCAGTCCAAAGTCGGTATTTACGAGCCCAGGTGAGGCATAAAGCTTTGTGTCGTGCAGTAAACAAGGGTACACGAGTAGGCCTTCGGCTCCAAAAGCCCATATCGATGATGTTTGGTTGAATGGTTCACCCGGTGACACTTGTTGATGACCCAGCATTAAAATCTGCAGCAATTTGCGGAAGGGTTAGCCGTCTGTCACAGTTAATGATTCTCGTCATTCGTCTTTGGTCCCGTTCTTGCATGATCTTTTTCCGGCCTCAGTGATGTCGTAGATTTGATGTTTTAACGGATTCTCGATATTCATGTTACACTCGTGAAATGATCGTACGTGAAAATCCAAATTTCATCGCTACCTCGGAGTTGCTGTATCCCATCTGTCGTGCGCCGACTATAACACCACATTCAAACACACTTAAATCTTGATAACCTGCCATTGTAGCAACAGGAAACTATCTAAGAATTGTGCCAGACACTCGTTGTCTTATATAGGCTTTGCCGACCGCAGCGTTGTACTCTGATTGGTTCCATATCTCTTTATTTGCATATGCATGCCTGTACCAGTTTTTTGGCTCTTCAGTGTATATATATATATATAGAATTTATATTTATAAATGTCGTTAAATAATGGTATTCATCAAATACCTATTGCGTTTTGATATAAAAATAACGTTAACCAAAACACGAATCATAGGATTCGAAATTGTTTCATGTTCTCTAATAAGTATTTTAATAAATAAATTCCATAAGCAAACTTTTTTGTATAAATAATTACTAAAAATGAAGGCAATGTTACTCGCGTCCGTGAAATCCTGAATTCACACGTACCTCCTGGGTTCACTGGCAATGTTGTTATTTGGTCAGAAAAAGAAAACTCCAGAAAATACAAAGTTCTAAGGGGAAAAAACTTGAAGTTATAATGAATAAGCACTTGAAGTCCTTCAGACATAATCAAAAGAAAACAATATGATTATAAATAAAAACAGAACCGTTTACCAATTCTTCTCTTTGAGACAAACGGATTCTGACTTTGAATTAAAAATAGACAGCGCTCTACTCTTCAAAAAATCACTAGTACCACATATCTAGGTGTAGTGCTGGACAGCAAATTAAACTTTACTAATCATGTTAATACTGTTATAGAGAAGAGATCCTCATTTTTGAAAACTTTGCCAATACAAATGTAAAATCTTACTGACTACCCCAAAAATAAAACTTACAACACTTATATGAAACTTTTCTCAAATATGTGGAAGTGAGCCATTAATCTCTACCACTCTTTGGAAAGGGCACAAAGCAAAGCTCTTTGGATCATTACAGGAGTGGTGAAAACTACCCCGAATACAGTTATGTAAAGTTATACTAAAAACCCACCAATTGCTGCCGAAATCAAGAGACAAGCAGTTGATACATTCATTAAAATGAAGGCATCGCATAGATCATCACAATGTGTAAACAAATGCAAACCAAGTACCATGAAGACCCAAGTAAGAAATTATTACAAGAACTATATGAAAATAAACCAATGAATTGGAACAAGGTCATGGTTAATCCCTTGAATGTACTGATATAAAGTACTAGCTAGATATTAATGATTTGGGAGAAAAAACATTTCTCATATAATATTAAAAGCAAACCTTTTATGTAAGTAACTTAAACAATACCCTGAATCTGAATGGACTAGAGTGTACACTGTGAAGCCTCTAAAATACAAGACAACACTGGGCCTGGGGTACACAGTAAACTATTTTCCCAATGTACTCCTGTGGGACACTTAATGTCGAATTTTAATACAGAGATCCGTGAAATATCCCTAGTTCTAGAAACTCTCAGGATAAAGATCGATTGTTTCGCTAAAGCAGCTATTCTAGTAGATTCCAAAGCAGTCATCTAGATTATAGTTAAAAACCATAACACAGACATTCAGATTATCTCAAAAATAAGACAAACCGTGAACCTACTTTATAAATACAACAAAACAATCATTTTTTAATGAATCCCTTCACATATGGGCATCGATGGTAGCAAAAAGGCAGATTTACTAGCCAAGAGAGGAACATTAGAGCCACAAGTCAACAAACCTCTTCATACTGAGTCACTTCGAAAACATATTTTTGAGAAATCAGTAGATATTCTTGAATCTGAAAAGACAACAAAATCAACAGGAAAATTCTGTGCTTATATTCAAGACATCTGGAAAAACCACAAGCCCGGGAAGGAAGCTGTGGCAAACTTCAGACTGCAAACAGGCCAAACAGGATACATCATCTTAATAAAACCATTCTTAATAAAACACAACATCTTAATAAAATAGGCATCCTTTCATCTAGCATATGTCAACATTGTAATTCGGAGATCATGAATTCAAAGCATCTTATATACCCAGAACTAGATAAAAAAGAGATAAGCAAACAATACTGGAATGCTAGAGCTGTCATGAACTCTTTGTAAAGACTACATCTCTTTTGTTCCGTTTCTTGTTTAAATTTTTAACTTTTTCTTTTGTTCGCATGTTATAATTTGTCCTGTTTATTACTTTAAATATTTGTTCTTTTAATATTATTATATTATTTATCATTGTTCTTGGCCATACTTGAGCTGTTTTATTTCTTTAGAATGATCCTTCCATTAAAGCTATATGTAACAACAACAACATAATTACTGAAAATTAAAATATTTTTATATATATTACAAGATATGATCATCGCTTCTCTCTAATTTAAATTACATTTAGAAGTTTATTAGATATAAGGATATTTCTTAAAGTGTTACTCTCAAAATAATGAAAGCTTTGAATTAAGGTTGCTGATCATTTATTTTTCTCCTTAATGCTAAACTGAAAAATATGAAACTGCTTAAAAATACTCCTATTTTGCCCATTCAGTAAGGAAAAAAACCCTTTTTTACTTATACGTTATGAAAAGAAAAAACTTTCAGTAATAATTTGCATATATAACTTAAATTAACTAAAGAAATTCTTAATTTTAAATATAAAAAGAAAATTTGTTACAAAACAAAAGAAATAAGAATAAGTTATTCAGTCAATTTATGACTACAATGAAGTTCTCTTAGAAAATCACCAAATGAAGAAAATAAACACCTACTTTCAAATAAAATAAGAGCTTCCTTTATATTGATATTCTTTCCAAAAAGTTTACATATCTCTTAATTTAAACCAGAAAAATCTAAGGCTTTGTTTGTCGTTATTATTTTTTTATTTTTGATGTTGAAAAAAGAACACATAATATTCTCAGAAAGAATCTCTTTGATCATATGAAAAATAACATGTGATATTTATTAAATAACTTTTCTGGCAAATATCCTAATATAACATAGGCAATATTTTATTATAAAAAAATGCCAGAATTTCTTTTTAAATCCTCAGAAGAAAGGTGAATTTAATTATGCGACTTAAACAAGTTAGCGTAACTTTCAACGTCAAACTGGAAAAATTATTTGCATTTCTCTCAACAACTTTAATATGACTGATTACATATTTATAGGAATTCACCAGCTGGCATCTGGAAAAGTTGGAAATATTTGTTACAGTTCTTAAAAAAAAAGACATGCTTTATAATTTTGCAATTTTTTTGCAACTGGACAAAACTGAAAACCCAACTTATAACACAAAACGAATTACGTAAAATGCTAGAAGACTAGTTCATCAACTTTATTGACATAATTAATGAAGTTTTAAATTATTTTCCATTACGAATGACATTTTACTACAAAACTGATTTTACCTCATATATACGGTTTTAAGCCACATTTTAAATTTCATAAAATTCATCTGAAAAGGATTTGAGATACTCGTATAAGGTTTAAAACATATTCTTTGAAGTAAGATGAGTGTTTAATATATTTGATAAAGTAAAACTTTCCACTTAATACTTTTTTAAGAATGTTTATGCGAATCGATGGCTGGCTAATTTTTTACAGCTCTTAAAATACTAATAATAAATAAATAGTAATATTAACAAATTTTGAAGCATTAAGAACAATTACGAAAAACAATGAAGTAATAGCATGTATAAAAATGTTTAGATATTTGGATAACTTAGGTCTGGAAACTAATAAAATCTAAAGTTACAAGCAATTATCTCCAATAGTTAACAAAATATTTAATCCTAAGCTGTGATACTGGAAGCGAGTAAAAAAAAGTTTAAAAAAAATATTTCAAGCATTCTGTTTCGTTATTTAAGACATAACATTAATTATAAAAACAGCCTCTATTTTATAATAAATAGAATAATCTCTATTTCCTAAAAAATAATACTTAAAGGTCAAAACATATTATGAAAATTACCATAAAAAATCGAATCGAAAAAAAAAATGGTAAGATTTATGCTGATAAATTGTTGGTGTGTAATAATCCAGCACACGATTCCGAACAGGTTTTTTTTCTAAGACTTTCGGAATTTTAATCCGATTAAACGAGATTTTGAAACGTAGGCTATGGTAGTATTATCTGTTTATTTCTGAAAATAAAAACATGGTATCCGTAATAGAAAATGTTTTTTTTTTAAAGTTAATTGACTATATATACCGCGCGAATAAGAAGTCTTCTTATATAAAATCTATTGCTATCTTAATTTAATTTCCTGTTAACCTTTAATAATAATATCTAAATATCTGTGTTATATCTAAAATAAAATTATAGAAATTATTACGGAATATTTTTTTCGATAGTTCCAACGAAAGAGAAGGTCCCACAAATTGAAGTTTGATTCATCTGAGAAGACAACTTAGTGCCAATCAGCTTGCCAGAATCTGTTCTCATGAGCCCATTGCAAACGCAGCCGTCAATTATTTGCCGTGAGGGGGATCCTGTGTAAAGGCACCTTTGCACGCAATCCACGGTGCAGCAGACGTTAACGAATTGACGAAGCCGACATTGGTACACCTGTAGCAGTAGAACAGCGTGCTGCCAACTGCTTGAAGTAAGCTGTACGGTCATTCACCGCCATGCGGAACAGGTGTCGATCGTTGCGCACTGACGCCATCTTCCGTCGTCCACTGACAGTTTTTCGAGTTGTTCGATGCTGGTCGGTCCACTGCTTCCAAACTCACCTCACTGAGGAACTGTCCGGTGCACACAAGCTCCTATTGCGGGAGAGGAAAATTCTCCTTCTCGATGACCGATAATCCTCCCCCGTTCAAACTCCGAAAGCTGTTGGAATTTCTCCATGCATGCGCAGTGGCTCTGAAACTTTACTATTTTACGTAACATCCTATAATTGATATTTGCTGCAAAGTTCATTTAATTCTGATAATTCCTTCATGGTGTTACATTTTTTACAAACAGCAGTGTATTTTGAATTGATTATCCAACAAATCATAATCATAATCCTCATTATAGATAAAAACTGTGGACATATATAAATAAATATAAAATATTATTAAAACACGTGACAATGAAACACATACATATTAGTTAACATTTAAAATTTTCTTGAAACCAGATAAAAAAATTGCATTTAGTTAAAAATATTTTATTTTTTACGAAGACTTAAAAGTGATTAATATCTTGTTGTTTCTACTAATGCCACCTGTCTGACGTAGTCAGATCGGGGCCCACGATATTCATCATGGCATCGGGCTAGATTGTACGCCTGTCGTTAGCCGTAGCTTTGAGCACCATGCAGGTGACAGTACGATTTGGCTCACTTCCACCCCAATTTTGAGGGAGAGCACCCTGGGAGTGGTCAGGGGCCTCCCACCTCTCTTCCTCTTCCACCAACCTCACGAGAGGACTTGTGGCTCGACGGCTATTTAGAGTACCCCCCTGCCGCGAAGGCACTATACATTTACAAACATCCATGTCTTCTCCGGGATTCGAACCCAGGCCCTACGGCACAGCAGTCAGCATCGCTAACCACTATACCGGATGGGCGACTAATATCTTTGCTTCTACTTAAGCAGTTTTGTATTTTTATTCTCTGATGTATATATATACGAAAGCATATACGTTATGAAACAAAGACGTGTTTGATGAATCTATAAGATTTAGATACAAATATGAATCTATAAGATTTATTTTTTCGATATCTTTATTTTTTTTTAGGGTAACTAAAAGAAATGTAAAAAAAAATCCTTTTCCTTATTTTTTAAAAAGTATTTTTACATGTGCAGAAATTTTGAATTCCAAATGAATTTTGAAAAATAAAATTTCGCATATAAAAAAAAAGAAATCCGTAGTATAAATCAAAAAAAGATGAGAGGAAAAAAAATATGTTTGCTTAAATTTCCCTATATTCAATAAGAAAATACATAGAATTGATTGTTACAAATTCAATTTTTGTTACATTTGAAACATTTTGTGACAAGAAGTATGTTTTTTTCTAGTTTTTTTTTTATATCTTAGCTGCAACAACAGACAGATTTTTTTTAAAGAAAAGCTTTCTAGAATGGGTCTTACGTCCATATGTCACTGTTACACTTCCCGTAAATTATATGTATTGGATGACAAATGCACGTGAACTCTTCAGAGTTTTTCAGAGGTGGGGAGAATCCTCGCTTCGGAGCTTTTCCCCTGTCTGAATCCGACTCAGCTATCGAATTGAATCAATATTTCACTGATGACAGTTGCTAGGAACATTTAGTGAACATGCGCGAGAAAAAATGAGATCGAAATGCTAAAAACAAATCTTTAATTTAAAAATTTCGAAATATGTTATCTAAAACTTATGTTCTATTTTTTTTCAAAAATTGACAAAATAACGTTAAAGAAATATTTTTAGAGAAGCATTTGAAATAGTGTTTTGCTGTAACTCGTAGCTTCCTTAAAACTGTTAACAATTTAATGTAGAATTAATAATCACTCTCACGAAATTGATATGAAATTATATAGGAGCTTCGATTAGTTTGTTATGTGACTCTTCATAAATATTTGAATTGACAGAATATTAATGGATTAATGATTATTTGAGGAATTTAATACTCATCCATTGTGTATCTTTAACAATGAGTTTCATTCTGTACATCAAGTATAGAAACATTACAATTTTTAAAGCGCGCGCGATCTGGAATTGATGCATCAGAACAATTTATATTCTAAAGCATATTTTTAAATATATTTTTATAGGCTAAATTTAATTCATCAATAATATAAAAGAGACAACTAATTTTATAACTGTATCAGATATATTCCTCTAAACGCTATGTAAATTTATTTAAATAAATTTGAAATTTATGTATAGTTTATATAACAACCTGTTAAAATGTAGTATTACTTCCACAGTTTTCAACATCCATAAATTCCAAATTTTCTTTCATTGCCCTTTATTAATTTCAAAATAAAATTCTTTGTTTTACTATTATTGTGACTAGATGTCCAAAAGGGCAATAGTTATCACACATATTTCATTTGTCATAAAATAATTGATTTTAGTTTCTGAATTTGTGTGAAAGTCTAAAAGACATTTTTCAAAATCTATATTTCAAATAAAATTAATTATTCAACAAATTAATGAATGTATTTGTACAAAAAAAATTACAAAGTCTATTACTTCAGGAAAAATATTTAAAATATTCATTATTCAATTGTTTTAAAGATGCAAAAAAGAGAAAATATATAATAAAAAGTAGTTAAAAACAACTTATTAAAAACATCACTAACTTTTACTTTTTTACTAATGATAAATAAAATCGTTTTAATTAATATACATTTGGGGGGTTACCATTTCAACAGATGTGTTCCTTTTGGTATTGTCATACACTGAAACGCGCTTAAAGCTTAGAAAGAAAGAGAAGAAGAAAAATATAACGTTTCACAAATAATTTAAAACGTGATCAAGTGTTCGCTGAAGTTTCTCAAAACATTTCAAAAACCTAATCGATTATTTCATTTATAGACTCCAAAACAAGAAGAAATCTCTTCTTTTCATGTATGAAGTACATTACTTTCCGTCATTTGACGAAGTCATTATTTTTATGCCATTCTTAAGTAATTATTTCTATATATATATATATATATATATTTATTTCTCACTATTATAAAGCACAGCTACCAGAAAACACTTAAGGAAGCTCATTTGTCTTGAAAAATCCATTACCTACCAAGATAGTAATCCCATAAATATCCGTTGAAAATGCACCGAGTGTTCAAAAGATTTCTTATACTCTCACCTAAGTACTGACAGTTTGCATATGTGATCGATAATTATTTAAGGAAATTTTTCCTGCACTGCTATAAAGGTAGGAAATATATTTGTAGGGCAACTTCATGTTAGAAAATTATATTTGGTTAGAGCGTGTCATTTAGCTTTCTTTATTCACAGAATATAAAATAAAATATTTTTGATTTTGACCCTATATCTTTCAAAAATATTTAAAAACATTAGAGAAATCTTGCAATTTATATTAAAAATTAGTTTTGATTAACAATGCACGTAATAATTTTTAATTATACTTTTTTTAACTAAACTAGCTGCATGGCCCGGCGTTGTACGGGATTTATCGAGTGCATAATTTTTTGCCTATGGAAATTTCCTTTTCCCTACTAGATGTCATTATTTCCTGGTTTGTGTGGGATTTCTATATCATAGTCATTAAAATTTCCTTTTTCGAAATTTCTTACATGTCTTTTTCCCGTCGGAAGTGTCTGTTTCCCCTCCGCCTAGCCCGGCGTTGCACGAGTATTTTCGGAATGTATAACTTTTATCTCAATGGAAATTTCCTTTTCCCCTCCTCCTCCTCTCCCACTTCTGGGTGAGGGTGTATGCGTGGTGTGTGTGATTTCTATACTTATGTCAATAAAGTTATCTTTTGCGAATGTCTTCAATTTCTATTCCTTTGCAGACAAGTTTCTTTTCCTTCAGCTTGCCCGGCGTTACACTTTTTTTTGCGCGTGTAAGACACTTATTTTCCTCCAGTGATAATATTTTTCTTTAAACTTCTATTTTCGATATCTAACTCACAAATCTAATCTAGTTTTATCCACAAGAAAAAAGAAAATGTGTGATTTTATTATTTTAAATAATTAATTGTGTAATGGATAGTAAAAACAATACTGATTTCGTTTTTTTTCAAAAGATATTAATTTATATCCATTTTTCTTAAATAATGAATGAGAAAAATTCTTATCATTAAATATTGAAACGACTGTTTATTTCTGCATGTTTGTTATTAAAGATAGCAGAAATTTAATTCGCAAACTGATCAAAAATTTATTTATGAAAGAGTTGCAAAATAGAAATTGTTTTTAAAAAAATCCCACTAAAATGTTAAAAGATGAATCAACTGAAATGTGAAAACATTAATAAAATCCACTTCAGTTAATGATAGACAGTTTTATATTTCTTTTTTGAGAAAAGTTTTTATTTCCTTAAATAATGTGAACAATTTTTCAAATATTCGCATACTGGAAATAATTTTAAACTTGATACGCGGTTGGTATAAGTTTCACAAAAGCCAATAAGCAAAATAAAATTTTTCTATACTGCATTGGCAAAAATCAAAACTAAACATTTTCAAAAAATAGTTGTGTGTGGTATACTGAAAGTTTTACTTTTTTTAATATTTTATTAAAAAATTAAAAAATAGACATTTCCGCACCTATTTCAATGTGATTTTTTTTACTGAATTTTCATTTTACAAAAAGTTTCAAATTGTTTTAAAATATAGTTAAAAATCATATAAAAATAAAGATCATATTTAAATTCTTCAGCACATAAATTAAAGAAGCTCACTATCTTCATGATTTTTTTTCCAAAAAATACATCAAAAGTTAAAGTAAGATTTGTGAGGTTAATTTAAATAGAGAGAGAGAGAGTTGTTTTCTCTTTAATATTTCAGTTCTTAAAAATTGCAAATAAAAAAATTTCAGATTTTTCTTTTCATATCACAGTCACTAAGCATATATATATATATATATATATATATATATATATATAAACATATATATATATATATATATATATATATATATATATATAAACATATATATTTAATTTTGAGAAAATAAAAAAAAAACCAGAAAACGTAAGAACAAATTTAAAAATAAAAGAAGGGAACGAACATGCTTAAATTTACACTCGAGAACCTGTTTGTTGTCAAGAACTTTTTGTTGGCCAAAATGAAAGTGAATTTTCCATTAATGACAGAATAATTAAAAGTTAATTGTTCCTCTGTCACTACAATTATTAACAGACTTCTTGACAACAATTACACATTTTCTTGTGTGTGTTCAAGAATCGCAGTTTCTCTCACTATTTTATTCTGTGATAACTTAAAAAATTGATGGGAATGTAACAAAAAGGGGAAAAAATTAGAGTATACGCACAAGCAATAGATTTATTAATTTTATTGAAATTTCTTACAGGAATTTTGGTTAAAATAGGAGCTATTCACAGAATTGAAAAAATATTTTAAGGTTTTATTTAAATTAACTTTATTTAATGTTGCATAATGTTCTTTCAAATATTATGAAACATCGATGAAAAGGCTTGATGTTTTAGAAAATAATTCTTTTAAGGTATACGACTGGTTGCGACAACTTTTTATTTTATTTTAAAAAAATGGAGATATGTGGATTTTTTTTGTTATTTCTACTTTTGTTTAGTATGTTTTAAGAAAAATATGCTAAAATTAAAAGAAGAGAAAAAGAAATTCTTATTACTAAAATTGGAAAAAAATAATTAAACATTTATAAAAAATAGTATAAACGCGGCCCATTTTGTACCAAAGGTTTATGAACAAATTTTCAATTTTTTCATTTTAATGTGTTACTATGTTATTCATTTTCGAAATGACCTTCAAGAAAAGAGATATGTTCTTTTTTACAAAAACTAGAGTACATTATCTCAGTTATTATATGAAATTCCTTAAAAAAACAATTATTATATTCACAAAAGGGACTGTAAATTTTGTAATAAAACAGTGATTGATAATTCTGAAGGTTAAAACAATTCTACTATTGTACAGGACTTACAGAAAAAAATTTCAGTTAATTATTTTCAAAACTTTTTTAGCAATCGCTGGCCCTGTTTTAGTATTTAAAAAAAATGCATTTTTCGAGTAAAACACGTTTTAAAGTATGACATCTGCTTTTAATAAAACACTTGTAATTTTTGTGAACGGAAAATAATAAACCTGATATTTTTATAAAGCTAATAAGATGGCGTATAAAATAAAATAAAAATTGTCAATTTTTGGCAAAATAGGGTAATCGGGTACCTTAAATCATCTTAAATAAACACACACATCTTTTTTAAGTTTTAAATGGGACCAATTTAATTTGTAAACATAATAGCATCAAGGGAATGGAGAGAATTAAACCTGAGAATTTTATATATTTTAATAATTTCTAAGAAACAAATACAGTGGAGTTCCAAATATTCGGCCCTCGATAACTCAGCCTCAACCTTGCAAGTCGAAAAAATCATCGTCACAGTTAATTAAAAAATACTGGAAAAGGCTGAAAACATCGTAAAAACTCCTAAGATACCACATAGTGAGGGGCTAAAGGCTGTTAAACCGCTCTTTAGTATTTTGAACAAAAAGATGAGTCTGTAACGAACTTACTATTTCTTAATCGTCTTCGTGAAGAAGCAGCATAACGCAGATTGCAGTACGGAAGACAACGGAACATCACCATTTCTTTGAAAAAGGTAGACAGTTTTTGAAAAGTTGGCTACTTAATTTTCACTATATACAGTTTTATGCCGCCAAAAAGTATTTCTCTAAGGTGTGTCTTATCAGGTAAATTAATGTATATATTATGTTCATTATACTTTCATTTCCATGTAGTAAATGCTCTATGCCTTCATAAAGTACGTACTTATTCATTGCTTAACGACATTTATGCCATTTATTTTTTATTGCATTCTCAATGCATGCTATTGTTGTACAATATTTTTTGAGGAAAGACTCGTAAGTATTCTTTTTCAATCCTATTCTGGATAACTCGGCAGTTTCACAAACTCGGCTATGCCTCGGTTCACATTTATATTCTATATTGCACTATATTCTGATCGAAGTACTATTTTTTATTGTATTATTGTGCAATTCACTTGTTTTACCATTTCATTTTGTTTGATTTCAGTCTATTGTATTATTTCTACTTCTTTCACAGAACCTGCATTCATTCCTCTCAAAATTTTGCAAGTAGATAAAAATAATTGGACATAATTGTACTTTCTTTTTCATATATAAACGTTTCGTAAGCAATCCACAGAAGAGATGACAACTTATAGATTCTAGAGATAAATATTAAAAAAAAACTATTTGAGTAACGCTGTATGTATAGGAAAAAGTGAAACTCTGATTAAAAATAGCTGATTTTCGTAGAGATAAACTGAGTTTGGATTAGATTTAGAATCAATGCGATAATTCCAACTGCATCTTGTTTCCTTATTATTATTGTTACCTCAAGTAGAAACTTAGTTTTGATATTTTTTTTAGCTGAAAATTAAATATATGCTTCATGAATAAAAGAAAAATCAAGTTCTTAATATCATTGTCTTTGTAAGATGTATTAAGAGTTCTTAATATAAAGAGTTTTAGAGTTATTTTGTCCAATTCAGTATTTAAAAAAAAATTAAGTGAATACATACGTAGGGACATTATTATAATTTCATGATGAAGTTTAAAATAAGTAATTTATTAGATAATAATTTATTAAATTAAGTTTTCATGCAATAACATATAAAGTAATCATGATTAAATGACGTAACATAATCTGATAGTGCTGCTTTTTCAATTCCTACTATTTATATTATATTTATATATATATATATATATATACCTCACTCTCTTCCTATATATATAATATATATATTTATATATTTTGTTCAAATTTTCAATCGTTAATAAAATACTTCTATTCATCCAATAAATTTTAAAATAAATTTTTTAAATTTGTAGTGGATCACTTGATGTTAATACTGTTTTTTCTAATATTAATTCATTAATTACCGGTTAATTAGTTAAATTAAATACCGGCTTTTGATGCTAGCTTAGATTCGTCTCCATTGTTGTAACAATGTAACTGTTAAAACAATGACAAAAGTTGGCGTCGAAAACTGGTTTTTCAGCCAAACTAGCCAAACCGTATTGCATTGTTGCCACAATGCAGACAAATCATGATCTTTTTTCGATTCCTACTATTAGTTCACTCACTCCCTATATACATATATATATCTTGTTCAAATTTTTAATCGTTAATAAAATACTATCTATTCATCCATTCAAAGTAGGAATTGACTTAATTTTTTTATATTACTTGTTTCATTTATATACGGTGTTGAAAAGTCATAAAATTTGCCTTTAAAATAAACGCTTGGAATTCTTTTAACTTATGGTCTTATTCTTAATAAAGATACAATATATGGATGCAGTATTACGTAAAAATGGGCCCTAGAATACATTCATCGTTGGATCAAATAATGCAGTCAATAAATACTTCTGTTAATGACATCTAGTCATAGAAAATAAACAAACGCTCTGATTGACTCAAACTTCCATTATATATAAATATATATATCTTCCTTTCTCTCTTGCAAAAAATAGTTTATATTTTTAGTCACAATAAGAGAAGATTTTTCTTCCATGCTATTTTTATCTTTAAATCAAGCTACCTTATGCTTTGCCTTAGATGAAATACTTTTTTTCATGTTTGCACACCATTGTTCACATGTTACTGTCTTTTCCCCCCTTTTAATCTTTCGAGAACAAGAAATTTTTCATTTTGCTCGAAAGACAAACTCAGATTTTTAGCTTGAAGGCATATTTGGGAGGAGAATTCCTTTTATCTAGCCAAAATAATCAAGGTTTCAATCTATTCCGGACAATTTTGAAAATGTATTTTCCCTCCATTTATATTCAAAGTGAGTTTTCTTTTTGAAGAGGAGTAAAACATATCTTTAGTTGCGGTAGTAATTCAGATTTGTTTTCAATTTATTTTCTTTTTTCATTTAAAATAAATATATTTATTTATTTTTCAACGTATACAATTTGAATACGATTCAAAATATTAAACTTGCATTATAAAGCACTGTTAAGCGATTTTTTCATGCTGAACTTCACATTTTATTACCAAATACCAGTGTAAATTTGTTAAAACAACTAAGATATTAAAATCTGAAAACATATGAAGATTATGAAATAATATTATTTATATCACTTAAGAATTACTTATTAATTATTAGTGATTAGAAGTTGTTATATTTATTAATGTATTATATTAATAAGCATTAATAAATATTTATTATTTTATTCACATTAGAATATCGCAAAAACTTTTAAAATAGTTTTGAAATAAACATATGAATACGAAAATGTGTGTAAAATGTAAAAATAACCATTTATAATTTATTTTCCCCATTTTACAAAATTTACATACTTACATATACATAAATTTTTTTCCATTTTACAAAACTACCATAAGAAATATAAACTTCTGTATAGAACACAAAATCTTATTTTATAGTTATTAGCATAATAATGCATTTATTATAATGTATCTACATCTATTTATTTTAATATATATATTTTTCTCTATATTTGTAAGATGTAAAATGCAAAAAGAAAAAAACAGATAAGATTTTTTTTAAGGGAACAATTTTAAATATCTTAATACTTACAACTAAATTAAAAAAATTCCGGTTGGTGTTTAAATTAATCACATATAACACTAGAAGGAAATCTTGGTATGTGGTATTTAAGCGCGGGAACAGAATATTAAAGTAATTTCACTTCATGGAGTTAAGAATGAAAGTACCAAAATATAAGTTAATCTACTTGCAAGCTCCGATTGACACGAAGGATTTGCAAATAAATTGCAAACTTGGAAGTACGGAATACGGCTTGTCTATTCATTTTCAGGAAATAAGCATGCAGGAACATGTTTAATTCCTGGTAACAAAGTCTACTACCTTCAATCTAGAATTCAAATGAGGATTATCTGGGCTGAAGGACAGTATTTGCTTACTTTGGAACAAATTTCCATAAGATCGTCGGTAATCATTACGTCACGAAGAAGGAAGATGTGCTAAGTTACTAATTTGTAAATTATGGAATACCTACTGAATTAACCTACCCGCTTGTTTACTTTTAGAAGTGGAATGCATGCAGAAATATGCTTAATTTCTGATGGCAAAGCCTTCAAGTGTTTCCTCAAAGTTAACACTCAAATAAATAATACATACTTACTTTGGAACAAATTTCCATAAACTCCTCCATGGTCACTACGCCATCTTTATTGATATCCATTTTCTGTAAAAAAAAAAAAAAGTAAAGTAATTATTAAGTTACAAATTATTCGTTCA
Source organism: Trichonephila clavata (assembly GCA_019973975.1). Lineage (NCBI taxonomy): Eukaryota > Metazoa > Arthropoda > Arachnida > Araneae > Nephilidae > Trichonephila > Trichonephila clavata. The sequence goes on from BMAO01034995.1 coordinate 55,192, forward strand.
TATACAGGGTTAGCAAGAAATAAGTTGCTCACTTCAGTGGGATCTAGAATCCGTCCTATTAGTCCAAATGAAGTAAAATTTTAGCTACAGATAATTCAAATGATGTGCGCTTTACATTTATTAAAAAATAGTACAAACTTTCACCGGTAGGTGGCACTGTAATACACATAGCCTTATTTAATATGTTTTAAAAATATGCGTCAAAAATATAAAGTAACATTAATAAAACAAATGGTACCATTTGCATATATTCAAAATCAGAAACAGCTTTGTGTTTCAGGGCATGCCTATTAGCATTATTCTTTGGGAAAAAAGGCGGATTCTGCTTGAGAAGTATTGCTTCTCTGCATGCTCATTATGCCTACGTTGAAAGAAAGAAAAAGCGATATTAGTAAAATCTTTCTACCAGAACCAGAAGAACTCTGTTGCAGCTGTGAAAGAATTCCGTCCTATGAAGCGAATACGAAGAGGTCCAATGTCTCCATATGCCCCACACAAGATGATATAGAAATTTGAAACAACTGGACAACTTGGCAGTCTTCTAGGTAGAAGACGAAAACACATCTCATCTTCTAGCATCAAAAATGTGGCTACTGCGGTGGTTCAAGCCAGTAGTCAGTCTCCGGATGGTAGTGGGAGTGTGCCAGTTGTATCCCGTGTATTGAATCCACTGTATTCCATTGTGCAAAAATCTTCTGGTGGATTTTACATTTTTATCCATACAAAATCAAGACTGCATCAGTCGAAGAACGGGGACCCGGAGGTTCGTACAATTTTTGCATTTCAGTTCCTTACTCGAATGGTGGTTGACGTCACTTGGCCATGGAACATTCTGCGGAGTGCCGAAGCCCACTTTTGCCTGGATGACCAAGTCAACATTCACAATTGTCGGATTTAGCCAGAGGAAAATCCTCACGCTTTCCAGGAAAAACCCATGCATCCCAAAAAAGTGATGGTATGGTGTGGTTTCACAGCTACCTTTCTCGTTGGACCTTATTTTTTTGAAGGGATAAAAAAAATGGAATCCAAACCTGTTCCGTCACAGGAAAATAGTACCACGATATACTGAGGGATTTTGTAATCCCAGAGCTACAATAGCGTGGATGCCTTCAGGATATAACTTTCATGCAGAATTGCGCCCCTCCGCACATTGATCGCTGTGCAAAGGATTTGCTAAAACAGCATTTCAACAGCACGGCCTCTTCGTTCGCCGGATATAATCCTGCGACTTTTGGTTGTGGGGTTATCGAAAGGACAATATCTACCGTCAAAGGCCATCAACTCTGTCAGATCTGAAGGACAGAATTCGTAGCCATATTTTAGATATTCCTGCAGATTTACTCTGATCAGCTGTTGGAAATATGATTCTGTGATTACAGCACATTCTTGAACATGAAGGGTGTCATATTGAGTAGTTTTATTAATGTTACTTTATATATATTTACGCATATTATTAAAACATATTAAATAAGGCTATGTGTATTACAGCGCCACCTACCGGTGAAAGTATGTACTATTTTTTATTTAATAAATGTCAAGCGCATCATTTGAGTTATCTGTGGTTCAAATCCTGTCATTTGGACTAATAAGACGGATTCTAGAACCGTCTGAAGTGGGCAACTTATTTCTTGCTAACCCTGTATTTAAACATTGCATATGCTGCCATGCAACTTACACATTATTAAATATTGAGGTTTATTTTATTTTATTCAGATACCATTTATTTTAAGCAATAATAACTCCACAAATTATATGTTCCTTTTCTTTTGACTCGACGTAAACGTTTAATTCATGATTTTTTTATGTTACATATTAACATACATATTATATCTTACCGTTTTACAAGAGTTTTGAAACGGAAATGAAAAAAAAAAGAATAATTTTTGCTTAAAAATGAGAGTATTATTTTAATTTGTGAAAAGTGGAATGCAAATAAAAATTATCTTAATTATAAAGCATGAGAAAGCAGAAGTCGGTAGTTTTCGTTTATAGGGGTACTCCTTGTATTAATAACCTAAAAATAAGAAAAAACGCAGACTTTCTTTTTGAAAAGCAATTATATTTCCTTTTAATGAAGACAAGAAATTTTTTAAACAGATTTCTCATATTTTTACTGAAAGCAAACATTTCACTTCAAGTATTCAGAACAGTTTAGCGAATTGCTTAAGCGAAATTGGGATGTTATTTTTTAAATAACACAAATACTCTTATTTCAAGGTTAATATTAATAAAATGTTTGGTAGAGTCCACATGCATATTCATTATTCATTTTCTATTTAAAAACAAATGCATAGCGTATAATTTAATAAAAATTAATGCAAGTTATGTTAAAGATTTGGTTTTCTCAAAAATCTTTTTAATAATATTTTTTGTTTAAGTTAAATTTTATTTAAATGACAAAAAAGAACTCTTATATTCTTAGTTTCGAATATTACATAAAGGAAATAATTTTTTGAAGCTTTTAAAACTTATTTGAGAATAGGGTATCAAATTTTATGGTCCTCTGCAAAAATATGTAGAAATATTTGATTTATTACTATATAAACGGGCCTTTAAAAATAATTTTCTAATACATAACTAAATGGCATGTTTTATTCATTATCTATTCAAATTCTAAGGAATATGTATTTGCGTTCAATATTTTATATTACTTTACTTATAATAATGGTAATTTTGCTGTATAAGAAGCTCTTTGCAATTCAAAGTTTTCAGTAATGCTTTACATTAATTCAAACAATGAACTAAATATGGCTTTTGGATTTCCGATTATAAAAAGTATGCGTTGGTTTTCTCTCAATAAACTAATATAATTTTTACTGTTACTGAATTACTTAAATTTTTCCACACACGAATGAAATGGAAAGGAAAATATGATACATGAAGATTTATGAAAATTCAGAAGAAAATATCGAAGAATCACACTTATATGTCAGAAAATTTAATTTATATAAAAATTGAATTAAATGAACAAAATTTAAAATTTTCCAAAATCTAATATAATAAAACAGAATTATTTATAAATTGACAGACACAAAAAGATAATGTAACTAAGCGTCTGTATATATAGTAAAAAAATATATATAAATTGAAAAAAAAGGAATTATTCTTCATTTTTATTTTTAATGCATATTGAATTTATCTTAATTGTTCGTATTTTCAATATTCATGAAAAAAATACAACAAAATTAAAAAATAGTTTTTAAATCTTAAAGAAATGTTAACCATTTGTTTCATTCCATTCTTACTCTAGTTGTTAAAAGTTTAAAATTTTTACTCTTCCGTAAATGTCTTAACAGAAAATCTATTCCCGTATTTATTAATCTTTCGCAAAATCATTACAAAATGAATTAAATCACATTTGACGAAATGGAGGTATTTTGGAGATATATATGTATATGCAATTCGCAAATTTATCTTTTAGAAGATAGTATTGGTTACCGCAAACAAGACAGGAAATGATTTCAAATGCAATAACAAATCAAAGAAAAGTTTGCCCATTAAAGTAAGCTCCAGTCTAATATATGTCCTCTATAATAGGGAAACGCAGTCCTGATGATAAACTGCAAATATATATAGTTGAAAGATACAAACTGGAGTTTTGCTCCAGAAAATCCACATATTCTTGCATCAAGTGTAAATTCTATTTATGCATTGATGAAAAGTTTGACTGTTTTTATCGTTTTCATCTCCATGGTGGTTCAAATAATAAACATAAAGATATGTTATGGTTGATACGTATTCGAATGTGTGTGTGTGCGAGCTACTGTAGCATGTTAACAAACAGAAATGATTATTTAAAACGAATGAGTGAATATTTACGTCACCCTGTTCAGCTACTCGAGGGCTTTTGGTGACGGACCTCGTAATTTTGAACCATGTTTAAGTAACGAAGATGACATCTGAGCAAGATCTTCTCTCACCCAACAACCACACCATACCGACGGGAGGACGCTTGAGCTTCACAGATTTAACGTGCATTGATCCCCTTCACGGTGGGTCTTCAGTGGTATTAGGCTCGAACTCATGACACGCCGGCTGAGTCCGTTACCTTCACCACTAGGCTACCACGGCCACTTATTTAAAACAAAATTTAAATAAAAATATTTTATTATTATTATTTTTGAGTCAAATTTAAATGGGAAAACACAAATAATTTCGTTTAACTTCTCCAGATTAATCGTGAGTCTGAGGCAGTCCAATAGCCTAGAGCCACTGAAGACCTACCGAGAAGAGGGGGCCAATGCACATTAAATCTGCCCAGGCTCAGAGTCTAGTGGATGGCACTTGATGTTAATACAGTTTTTTCAAATATCAATTTATTAATTACATTAATTACCGGTTTTCGATGCCAACTGAGATTCGTATTCATTGTTGTAACAAAGTAACTAACTGTTAAAATAATGAGAAAAGCTAGCTTCGAATACCGGTTTTTCAGCCAAACTAGCAAAATCGGTTGTGCATTGTTACAACAATGCAGAGAAATCTTTTTTCGATTCCTACTATTAGTTCACTCTCTCTCTCTCTCTCACTCTGTATATATATATATATATATATCTTATTCAAATTTTTAATCGTTAATAAAATACTTTATATTCATCCATTCAAAATAGGAATTGACTTTAAATTTTTTTTTATATCACCTGTTTAATTTATTTACTATTCGTTACAATATTCCTCCGTTTCCATTTGTTTTGTGCAAGTATCAGTTTTTCAAGATTTTTCAATGAATAACAATAAGCATATTTTGGCATTTTTTGAAACTTTTAATAACAATTTAACTGTAATACAGCGTTTTGTAATAAATTTTCAGTATGTCAACTGTACATTTACAATAAAAATCTGAGTGCATACAATTTTTTTTAAAAATTACTGCTTTTATTGAAATCAGCCCCCAAAAGCTTTAAAAAGAAAACTGATTACACACTTTTAATTTAAAAAAAATAGAGTTTACTTAAATGATAAAAAAGAAACGACTTTCTCTTTTTAAGGTGATTAATTAACTAGCCATTCAATTATTCATTATTAAAAAGTTTTCTTTGTTACTTAATGCTCGATACATTTACAAAGTAAGTTTTAAGTAATACATATGCAATTAACTGCTTTATTTTTACCATGTCTCTCTTTCACCAATCATGAATATTTATGCTTCTCGATTATTTATATCTCCACTTCGCTTGATGGGTTCTAAAAAGAGTTATTTCATGAATTAATATTCTCTGTCTCCAGTGAATTTTGCTTTTAACACAAACATGAACGTTAATAATAAAGCATTGTTAAAATAAATATAAATGGAATCATTTTTAAAAGTTTTTACAACGTGATAATAGCTTAAGGCCCATGAAAATATAACTCAACATTATTTTAAAATTATTTGATAAAAAAAAAATCACAAACATTTTTGTTAACACGAAAATAAAAATGCCCCTTATTCATGATTAATAAAACGATATGATAATGAAATAATTAACGTCAAGTACATTATTTTATTTTGTTCTTCGAGTATGAAATGTTCCAAATAATATGAAGACAAAATTTGAAAAAAAAAAGAAAATTTTAAAAGTTATGGAAAAAGTATTAATACTGAAAAGTTTAAAATAAAAGCACCAATTCTTGAAATCAATTAAGATTGCAATGAAAAAAATAAGTTAAAAAATAGGAAATGTTTTGAAAATGTTTAAATGTTTGGGGGAAAATGCTTGACGTAATAAATAAAAATTATTCTTCGAAAAAAATTTTTTTTTCTTATTTATTTATTCCTTATTTATTTTTTGAATCTTATGTTTTATGTAAGAAAATAATTTATGTTTATTTACCGAGTGATCATGGTAGTGAGCTTGTTTCTGCCTAATAATGAACTTAAATAATAGTTATATTAACCAATTAACTGTGGTGCCCCCGTTACAGAGAGCGCAACTATGTGTGCCACGGAAATTACTTTTTAAATACTTTTAAAAATACAAATACCTTTTTAAAATATTTGATCAAAAAGATGGGTTTATTTTATAAAATTACCAATTTTATCACTAATACTTGTTTATTTGGTTAACGTAACATATGTTACATACATATTGGAGTTTTTATGGGTATCTATGAAATTTAAGGACTTTCAAAAGTTTCGGACACAGAGACCAGACCATTGATTTACTTCCTTCTTTAATAACAAAATATTTTCTGCTAGTTTTGACTCTAAGGAAGTTCTGATTAGGTGATGTAGAATTGATTACAGTCCTCGTACAAGAAAGCATCTTTCTATTTACCACTCCATTACTTTACAGGGGGGAGACGTTTACTAATTGGTACATTACTCTTATGTCAGCACATGTTTCTAACATCAAGCGATTGTCATTTGAATCACTCGATAGTGAGGTAACTTCGGGCCAGCAGCTATCAAAGGCTCAGCACCTGGTCGGCGCCATGCATTTGTCCCATGCCTGGACTTACTCGAAGGGACCCTATCTACTTTTCAACTTTTGCCTTTGCCCTTTTAGGCTAACATCTAAGAAACATCATCGTACATAAATAAATTCGTTATGCGAACTTATACGCCGTTTCAACCGGTGTTTACGGGAAGCATGGGCTCATTTTAAATTCTCCATATTTTTTATTTATTTGTTATACTCCGGTCTGGTCTCAAGATATTCTAAACATCTTGACATTTGATAATATGATTTGTTTTTCTCAAAAATTACAATTTAAATAGCCAATAGTCACTACTTTTTATCCATGGCGAGTATACTCGTCAATACACAAAATCCTTCTTTTCCATCACGAGTATACTCGTCAATACACAAAATCCTTCAACTTTTCCATCACGAGTATACTCTTCAATCACAGTTAACTGGTTAAAGACATGTAGGATATATTTGGTGAATTTGAAATACTCTTACAAGCACAATGGGAAAGCGAGGAGATCGAGGTGTTATATCATGGCGTCCTCCTCGTCAGTTGATACTAGCATGAAGTTTTTGCTTTTTGCTTTTGTGTTATTTCTAGTACAAACAACCTATGAATCAATCGCTACCCGTTCTTTAAATCGAATGATATGTGTGAGATGCATAACAACTATAAGTAGTGAGAAGATTTTAATTTCAAGTCAGTATTAAAAACTATCAATACAAGAAAATTCTTTGGATTTATAGAGAATTTAAGGATTTTGTATGATGCATCTTATAATATTCTTAAGCTGTACATTTATTATACAAGTTCTTTATTAATGTTTTAGTATATATTTTATGCAGCATATATATATATATATATATATATATATATATATATATATTATGATGTACTAGAGCTATTCCTTTGTTTTTTGACAGATGAAATATCCTCAGTCATTGTGGAAACGGTGAAAAGTATCTTATGTGAGTTAATTTTCAGTGTTCTGAATTGGTCTAAGGTATTTAAATTTCCTGATTTTAAATAGGACATTCAGCGATGAATATAGCTTCCTTTTTTTAAGGTAAGTAAGGCTGCTATAATTTATATATTTAGATTGCGGGTTCCATCCCGTATGGAGTCGACAGATTTTCTGGAAGCGAAAATATTAGACATGCATGTCCTATGATCATGTGGCATGTAAAAGATCCCTTGAGTATCAATTTTCCTCTGGTACTCTCGACAAAAATAAATCATGGCAATATGTAGCATCCGAAGAGAGCCTGAATTAAAAAACTAATTCAAGCTTCAGAATTTTTTAGTGACAGACGCCACTAGATGTTACTACGATGAAATGGCTCTCACAATTGGGTATTTTCCGTGTCTGTATAAACTTAGTTGCAAATATGCAGCCTATTAGAGAAAAAAAAATATTTAAGTGATAAACTTCCTAGCCACTGACCCGGCATCAAGACGTGAGTTCGATGAGTGATTACTCCAAAGGCTTACGAGTGGAGAGAATAGCAGAGCAGTCATAGTCGCAAACTCATGTCCAGTTTATATTCTTTTCTGTCATGGGCTCAAATCCTGATGTCATACAAGACCCCTCATGTAGATAAACATTAAATACGTCAGAATCAAAATCCTCACAATAGAGTGGGGTAGAGATTATTGAATTTTCACTTTATAGCTGACGTACAGCCACCATCATTTGATCGTAGCTCAGTGCTTCTCAAACTTTCAATATCTGCGACCCAATATTCAAACACAATTTTCATCGCACCCATACTCTCCTAACAATAACATAGTATTGAATTTAATACTGTACTTTAGCGCTAAAACTAAAATACGGCTTTATCCTCTAAATTGCCACTGGTGTACATAAAAGTCTCGCTCAATCAAAGCGTTAATTTCCCCGAACGTAAAAATACGTTTTTCCGAAGTAAGATCTTTTCTGTGCACTGCATCCAAAAAATTATCTCGAAGGTTTTGGAATGCAATAAAAGGGCCCTGGCGTTGTTTGCGAATGATTTACTTATTTCAGAGAAATTTGCTTTTGTATCTCCTTTTTTCCCTCATCCCTCCAATACATCACACACGCGAGCCTACGGTGAAAACGGTGGCTTTGAGGCGCTAATCGCGTGACTTTTAATTGACAGTAAGTGATTAACTAGGAACTGTTCAAATTATCAAGATAAATGTTAATTTCTGTATATAATTTTAAATACACTCACTTCCAAAAGTTAAGCAGGGAGAGGAAAATGCTAATTTCCGGAAGCCAATCAGAATTGAAGAGGATGCAATTCGCTGCAGAGGTAGATGGAAGAGTGCAAATATGTTAGGTAACAGCCAATCGTGCTTTCATGTCAAGAAATATGCAAAAAGTGCAGACTTATAAGAAGCCAGCTTTATGAAGGGTTAAAGAAGTTGATTGTAAGTGCTCATAGAAGGTGTTTAAAACTTTCGTACAATTTGTTTTCAAGACATACGTGTTTCTATGACTTCCAGAAAACGAATGGAAGATTCTAAATTCTGGAGGGTGTGGGGCACATTGAAGCAGGACAGTCGATCACAGATGTTGCTCTTTTCTTCGGCGTTCATCTTTCTGTAATTTCACGTTTATGGAAACAATTTCAAAACACGCAGACAGTTGTCCGAAGGCCCGTAGGTGGTCGCCCAAGGGTTAAAACCCCCGCGGAAGATCGATATATTGCTATTGCAGCCAAGCGGAATCGCAGAGCGACCTCCACACGTGTGATATGTATGGTTACAGCGTCCATCGGTAAGGCTATATCTACAGCTACTGTACGCCGAAGATTACATATGAATGGACTGTATGCCCGGGTACCTCGAGTTTGTGTTCCTCTATCCATCCAATCAAGAGGGGCATGATTAAACTGGTGCCGGGTATATGGCAATTGGACTGTGTCTGACTGGGGCAATGTCATGTTTACTGATGAGTCAAGATTTGCTCTTGAGCCAGATGACAAGCGTATAAGGATATGGCGTAAACAAGGAACACGCAATTAGCCCCACCGAAAATATCACCGAACATCACGCATTCCGAGGCGGAAGCATTATGGTGTGGGCAGGGATTTCATTAGGATACCACACCGACCTGCACATCTTAAACGGGGTTCTGTGACGGCTGTCCGGTATAGAGATAAGGTTCTAAAACCCATTGTGAGATTGTACGCTGCAGCAGTTTGTTTGAATGGACGATAACGCACGTCCCAAAGAGCTGACATCGTCGATGACTACCTGGAGAAGGAAGGGATTGCGCGTATGGCGTGGTCAGCATATTCGCCCGACGACATTAATCCCATTGAAAATCTTTGGGATGCTCTCGGCCGTGCTGTATCTTCACGTTTCCCACCTCCAGCCACTCTTATTGAGCTGGAAACTGCTCTAGAAGAAAAATGGCGATTGCTTAATTCTGCGGTGATTGACCATTTAATTGAAAGCATGGTCAGAAGGTGTAAACTTTGCATACAAATGAGGGGGGATCACATACCCTATTAATGCCCTTTTTTTCATTTTATGCTGTTTATTTTCACTTTATACATAATTCTGTTTAAGTCTCCAGTATGACATTATCTGATAACTTACAAAAATTTAATATTGTCTTCTTTTCTGTATATAATTATTGATTTTGTTTTATGTATAAATATATATGCTACTTTACTGCCAAATGTTGTGTCAATCAAAGCAGTATTTGTTGATTTTTTTGCATTTTATATCTTCGTGTTTAACTTTTGGAAGTGAGTGTATAATAAGCCCAAGGGGTCGCTGGTAATTATTAAACTTGTTCTTAACTTAGTGTTGTTAAATTAATTATAAAATACAATGCGCAGTACTGATACATTTATAAGTGTATTATATCAGTGTAAATGTGTATTTTATTTTTTATTGTGCAAAATGTTTTGTTTGTTTCACTTTCAGTAAATTAATATTTTTTAAAATAACTTTTTGTTTTTGACTTTTCAATGACTTTTATTACGCTCTCTGAGAAGGGCGTGCCCCACAGTTTGAGAAACGCTGTCGTAGCTCAAAATTAAGAAGTCTATCATCTATAGTCCTCGTATTACATCTAAATATGGTGTTAATAAACGATCCAAACACTAATGACAAATATTTATGGATACCGCATTTAAATAAAGCTAGATCTTAATTTATTTGATTTCATGTGGAAGTCAGGAGAATCACACAACAGGTGATATTGTATTACAGCTAACTGTGTCTGGGTTCAAAATTACATCGTAAATGATCCTCGTAGTCTCTTTAAGAGTATTAACTTTGGACCGAATAAAGTATCGTGACATAATCATAGGTGTGCCACGAAAATTCTTAAATATTATTTAATTAACTTTATTTTTAAGGGTTTTATCACATTAAGTACATATGAAAACTAAACATTTCTTTTATTAACATATATATATGTGTGTGTGTGTGTGTAATTTCTAGTTTCAAAAAAATCGGAAAAAAATATAAACATTTTACTAAATAGTGCCTAATTCAAGAATACTCAATTAATTTTATTAATAGTTATATGAATAAAGAAATCCTAAATAGTAAGGATTAATATTCCATAGTTGATTATTATAAATATATTATTTTCCTAAATAGATATATAGTTACCTCCAAGTTCTATAATTTTAAATAAAAAATTAATTTTCACATAATGTTTTTAAAAATTTAATTTAATCTAATTTATTTTTTTGAATCATATATATTTTTATGTCCCTAAGGTAACGGTAGTATGTTTACAATTTTAAATTTTTTTATTTCTATTATTTTCATACTTTTGCTAAGTGCTATTATTCAGCCATTCCCATGCTTTAAATTTGTATTTGGGTCCAGAATCTGGCAAAAACTTTGGTATTGTACTCAGATTTAGCGTGGGCTCTGCATTTTTGAATGCAATTTTTAGGTAAGTTACCTTTTTCTTATAATGGATTTAGATATTCTATCCATTATTTTCAATAGGTTTTTGTTCAGTATTATTAACAGAAAAGGGGAAAGTTGGCTGGCCTCAAAACATGTTCACAATCCCACTTTTATATAAATTATTTCATATTTTAGTTGTCCTAAGTCAGCAATGTTTATAATACTGTAGCATCCATATTTTTATATTTAACTCCATTATTTTTATTTTTTCATATATCACTTCTAAAACCTATTAACTTGCAATTTCAATTTTTTTCAGTTTTGTTTAATGTTTATTCATTTCTCTCTTGTAGAGAAATTTTGCTATATATATATATATGTATATATATATATGAGTAATGCGAGTACAAAATAAAAATATGTAACATAATTCCGGCTGAATCTTTAAATAATTTGTAGTTTTAGTTATTATACAAGATATTATTACATATTTAATTTTTTCAATTCTTATTTACTTTTTGTTACAGATATTAACTCTTTTTTTGAGGGAATAAATACATAATAGAATATGCTTTTATTTATCATCCCTTTTTGCAATTATTTGTAAACCGCGTCAAAGAAGCTTAAAGGTTGAAACATGACATGGGAAAAAAGACTTAAAATCTTTCTTTTCTACAAAGGCTCTGAAGAGTTATTTATGTGAAAATATTAAATCCTTTAGGGTGAGCAACGAATATCTATCATAATCGTCAATCATTAATAAAATTAGTTTAATCACACAACAATATCTGAATTACTAATTTATCAATTCTAAAAATTTTTTAATGCATTAGTGCCTTATAAAGGGCATTATTTACTTGTCAAACATAATTTAAAAACAATTTAGAAGAAAACGGCTGCGCGCGTACATTTCAAGTTTCTTCGAAAAAAAGGGGGTGCGCGTTATTTGGCGAAAAAAACTAAAAATCCAAAAATGCAGCTTGAATGTGTAGGTGCACTTTATAAGACGGACTTTTCGGTACTAAGAAAAGCCTGTTATTTATATCTCATGAGAAAGAAGCCATGGAAATTTGAAGCAAATTGGATGATGTCGGTGAAATTAAAAGCGAAATAGCAGAACAGTTTATTTCTACACAAATATCAGAGAATAAAATAAGCCATATAGTCTTATTCTCAACAAATTAATGACACCTGAAAATAGAGGGGAGAATTAAATTATTTTTTGACTTGCTTAACCTATTTTGAGTGTGATAAAATTGGCGAAGTTATGAATCAATTATCTTGATGATATCATGATTTTTATGATTATTAAACATTTATTAAATTCATGATGCTTGATGGATGTCAAATATAAGAGGAAAAGTCAAAAAGTAAAGGGACTTTTGCAATACTTCTTTTCAAGGTTTGACCACAGCGCTAGTAGTCAGAGCTGAATGAGGGGTGGTAGGCAACAACTCTATACAGCATGCCACTCGTTTTCTCTTGTAGATGTAGGAGTGTAGCACACCGTTCAACATATAACAGCTCCATTCCCGATTTCGCTAATGAGGAAAAGTGGGCAGTGATTCGCTTTTTGTTTGCAGAAGCTTTGAATTGTAAGAAAATTATTCGTCGCATGCAAGCATTGTATGGTGACAGCTGTTAATCGCGAAGCAAGATCTGCAAATGTATAGAGGATAAAGCACTTCAAATATAAAAGAACTTCGTTATGTGACGATGAAATATCGGGGTGTCCATCGACGTCAACGACTAAGGACAGTGTGGTAAGTCGTTGAGGGCACAGTGATGGAAAGGATGGCTAGTATGCAACGCAGGCTTCAGCAAACACAAAGCGAATCACTTCCTTACATTCCCTTTTGGTGCATATCAACAATGTCGCTGCCACCATATTGAACGGTGTGCTTCACTCCAACGAATATGAGAAAATACCAAAGACTTGTTGTGCTGCCGACTGCCAGAGTGTTGCCGACTACCTCTCCTTCATCTCTGGATAATAGCGTTGTTGCTAAACTTTGGAAAAAGAAATTTCAAAAGTCCCCTTATTTTCTGACTTTCTGTCGAAGATAAAAAACTTCCTTATCATTGTTTTATCATCTGTTCTAATTACTGCTAAAATTTCATGAATGATAAAATATGAACATATAATATTATATGATTAGAATTGATAATGTTCCGGAATGGTTATAGTTTTCAGTTTGAACTCCTAAACATGATTCCAAAGTTATCGTCTCTTTCTAAAATTAAAAAAAAAAATTTATTTTTAAAGCAACTGGGACGTCTGAGACAAGGAAAATGAACTTTTTTTACACCAAATTTAAATGATTTTCCCTTACTTAAATTAAAGGCAATAGAAATAAAATTTTTGCGTTGAATTATCTGCATAATTATCTAGCTTTTAATGTAAAAAAATTCCATTGTAAATTACAAATGGACCCGTATGAGCAATACAAAATTAATAGCTATTTTTTTATTTTCGAGGCATACCTTTAGGTACACTTTGCATAAAATCTACTGTATATATAGCTATAAAATGTTACAGAGATTTTACAAACATAACAGTCAATAAAATGAATGAAATAAAAAAAATTTTAAAACAAATTTATAAAATTTTTTAAAATTTGGTAATTTAAATGTTTTTTAAATTTTGTGCAGAAACTCTGCTATGTCTAAAATTTGTGAATGTTTATTTGAAAAAAAAATCATTCACGTTGTTGAAATTGTGTGGATCTTATACTATGCAAAATATCAGCACTATAGATAAAATAGATTTTGAGTAAAGTGTACTGGAGTCACCAAAAATGCTTTTTGAGAAAATTGTAAATAAAGATATTTTCATCTGTGATGTGTAAAATAATATTTTTAGTACAATATTAAGTCATAGAAAAATTTACTGTATTATTATGCATTATTTGGCCGTTTTTATATTGTAAGTTATTAAAATTTTAGATTATTTAGAAGTTATTGTTTTTAATTACTCTTTCTCAACTTTATCAACACGTGTTCACAATGATTCACACTATCTTCCATTTAAAATACCAAAATTTTATGTCTATAAACTTTAGTATTTTTACTTCACTTTGAATATCATCATTGAAAGATAGTACAGAATTCCTTGCACATATTTTATTGTTATAAAAATACACAAACGAAATATCTTTGATGAATTTAAAAAGTTAATTTGGTGTCTAATGTAAATGGAACTCGGTTTTTAAAAATTATAACAAAAGAATCCATGTTTTTGTACTTAAACATATAAATATTTATTTATTTTAAATAACGCAACAGTTATATAAACACATATAGAGTTATTCATGAGCATTCAAATGTTAACAATAAGCAAACGAAATGTCTAATTTAAAAGCTGTGTATTTTGTTTTAGAATAATCCTTAAGGTCCATTTTGTACTATATCCTCTTGATTTATAATTTAAGAACTACACTGGGTATTTATAAATGCAAAAATAGACATAATTAACATTTCAAAAAACAAAACTTTATTTTAAAATTTTGTAACTAATCTTTTAAATTTTCCGTAATTTTTGCACAAAAAAATGTAGAATTTTCAATAAATTTGAATATATAATGCAGTAAAATTACATTCTTTGCTTTGAAAATTAGTTTTTTACAATACATATTATATATAAAACGCGAATTTTGAAGAAAGTGTACACGACTTATAATTCGCTCATATTTGCTTACAATTTTGAAATTCAATTTTCTAGCGTTCTATTTATCGAATTCTCATAAATAATGCCTCTATGGATGTAGCAAAGTGCCCTCTATTTTTTAAAAGTAAAATAGTAAAATGCAAAATTTGAAGTAATTTTCACTTCCCGGTAGTTTTAAGGGGCCTTATACTTACACTTAAAGCCCCTCTCTCAAATTTATTTCTATCGAATAAAAAGTAAAAATTACAGAAACTATATAGTACAGTCTTAGAAAACGAAATAAAATGATTTTAAATTCAATTACATTAATTAAATTAAAAGTAATGTTTAAACTGTAGGGATCCAAGTCAATTTGAAATTTTAGAGAAAAAATAAATACATCTTTAACATATTAAATACGAAATAAAAATCTCTCTCTAACTTAATTTTAACAATTAACAATTTAATTACGAAGAGAAATATATCAAACAAATAATTTACAAAATAATTATAAGAAATAAGTTTTCTTCTATTGTTCCATTCCGTCAGTTGAATCTTATATCTGAAAGCATTTGTATTACATATGAAAAGATATTTATTTTTAGATATAATCAATACACACTATGAATAGAATAAAGCAGGATACACTTCAATTCTAGTGAATACACTTGAAAAATTTCAAAGAAAAAAATGCAATCTATACCCAGTTTTTGCACTCTTTTCCCCTTTTATTATTTATATTTGTCAATAAAAGGACAAAGTTCATCTGTGATTTAGAATTTGACAACATTTCAAAAAATGATCTTGACAAAGAGGGAAGATTCAAAAATTAAGAATATATGAAGAATAGTTCTTTATAAAAAATTTTCACGCTATATTTGCAAAGGAATTTTAAAATCATACATCATTTTTTATTACAGTACATATAATATGAACTTTTTTAATACCTTTATAAAAACATGGCAAATATTTATCTTCACTTAGAAAGCTTTCAGGATGCTTTCAAACATATTAAGAGTAAGTACTTTTTTGATTAAAAAAATACAGTCTTTACAACATAAAAAGAAAAATTAAAAGAAAAATAGGGCACATATTAGTGAAGATTCTTTTTACTCTCGCAAAGTTAGTGTTTTTTCTTATTCTTCTTTGTTTATTTTTTTTATTTTTATTATTTTTTTTATTTATTTTTTTTACATTGGGAGCAAATATAGTATCACTAAAAAAATTCTAAATAAATAATTTTAAAAATTATAATAAAATTTAAATTGTTTTACTTATTTAAAAAAAACTCATTTTTAGAAGAAAAATTCTCACTTAAATTATTCTAATATATCAATTTAAATATTTGGTGCACATAATGTATGCTTATTTTTATGTAAATAATTTTATCAGCATAAAAGAGCTTTCATTGCAATCCCTGAACAAATCACAAGAGTAATCTGTAAAAGATTTAGGTTAATTCCCACCTTAAAATTTCAAATTACATAACAAGTAGAAAAGTATTTGTAAATAGGTAGCTGAACGTTGCCACAGATAAGTGTATGCAAGCCCATTAATGGAATGTACTATGTAATACTAAAGAATGTACTATGTAATACTTATTTTTATGTTTGATCAATATGAGGCGTGTTCAAATCCGTTTTGAAGGGATAAAGATAATTTTATAAGAAACGAAGATAATTTTTATTGTCATTTGTATTTGATTCAGTTTAAATTCTATATAGAAATTCTCATTTAAATCTATTAATATAATTATTAATAATTATATATTAAAGATACTATCACTCATCGATCTTTTGCCTAAAGGCAATTAATATTTGTAGAATATGAAAATTGTAACATTATTTTAATACAGAAATGTAATAAAGCAATGAGTGAATGTAGATTCAATATTTTCATTCAAAGCTTCATAATAATTTTAGAGAATATCAAATTTGATACGGTGAATTAAGAGAATAAGGATGATTCGAAATAATTTTGTTCTTCTGATGTTGAAAAAATTCGGACTTGCATGGAAACAACAGTAAAGAATGTCTGTATGCATTTTAGAATAAAATTAGTCTCATAAAGAATTAGTCTCAATTAGAATAAAATTAGTCTCATTTTAGAATAAAATTAGTCTCATGTGATATATGACTTTAAAAAAAATTATTCTCATTATTAACTACTAATAATATGAAGAAATAAACTAGAACTTTTTCTAGCAATGCGACATGCAAAGCCTTAGCCAAATGGAATGTTCGGACATTTTGAGGATGGATTTTTATTTTTTTACCTGAATGTAGTACCACTAATTATTTTAAATTATTATTTCAAGCAGGCTTAAAAAATACAGAGAGTACCATATATTTACCTCTCAAATACTCTGTATGTGTAATTACGAGGGAGTAAAAATATTGTGCACATACTAGAAATATTTAAATGACACAACACAAAACTATTTAAAACTGCTCTTTCAAGTTATTAACACCTTATATTTTTTTCATACCCTCATAAGTACTACCATGTACTTTGTATTATTTATAGATATTTTTTACGAAACTTTAAAATGAAATTTAATGAAACAATTTATACTTAAAAATGCATAAGTAAATTTTATGTACTTTGTATATTGATCTGTCTAAAATATGTATTTTGAATTAATCTGTATATTAATATCTATATAAGTATGTATTTTGTATTAATATAAATTGCTTCATTTATGTACAAGAATGAAATACAAAAGAATAAAATTTATATGCAATAAGGATTATCATAACTTTTTCAGTACTCTTTTCAACGAAATAGCAACATAGATAATGCACGCAACAATTGTACAATTTCGAAAGCCATGCTTAGTATTTACATAAGTACATATAAAATTTATTTCCACGAAATGAGTTCAAAGTATCAAACAGTTAAGAATCACTAATAGAAGACTTGCTTACTATTTCAACATACAACACTATTAACATCAAGTGTTTAGTTAATTACATTTGGAATAGAAGACAAACTCGAAATATTTAGTCAAATAGAAAAATGTTCGAAAAATATTATAATATTGGGTATCTGCAAAGCATGTATCTTTTTATCCCGTATTGTTAAAAACTAGAAATATTCTATAAATACAAACATTCAAATTAATTATGTAAAATTTTAGAAAACAATTATATACTAAGAATAAGGATCAAATTACGCATATTTTACATATTTTATGTGGTAAACTAGGATATTTTTGTATATAAAATAATCCGAGATTAAGTCCTTTTTAATATGAGAGAAAATAAATTAAATAAAGTATTTATCAAACTATGGGTAGAATAATCTTTCTATTATACTATTAGAGAGAACAATTAACTTGATAATCAAATATTAATTTTTAAATTTATCTTCTCAGAGTTCTGGTGCATAAATAATAATTCATTTCGAAATTAGTTCACGCGAAAAAATAGCAAAAAGATTATTATTAAGTAATTTGATTTATGCTGTTCAGTAAAGCGTTGCTTTTCTTACTCAATGCGAAAACATGACAAACATTTCATTTACTGAAACATTTAATCTTCTTAACTAAATAAAAACGTAATTTTTATGAGTTAGAACACAAAATGCTCATGGCTACCAAATGATAAAAAGCACTGAAAGAAAGTTAAAAATATTAGGAAGGCATTTCGTATTTAACCCAATGCCTCCCAGTAAAAATTTAATAAGATGCAAATCTTGTAGTAATTTTTCTTCTCATATAATAGGGTTATGTCATTCGCAAAAGCAATTATGACACTTCCTTAACTATACTGCCTCGTTTTCTCAGCACAAAGGAAAAACAAGAGAAGCCTTTTTTTCCTATTTCCTAAAACTTTTTATTTCTCTATTAATGTTCTACATGTGCTCCAGGGAACGAAAAGTGACAGTTTAATAATCACCAAGGAATGAGCAAGATAATTATCATATGCTTTTCGTTCATTTTCAAAAACATCTTAAAAATGTTTTAGCATTTAAAGAAGAGTAAAAATAACAATAGAGGTGCATAAATCAATCCTTTGTATTCTTTTGGGTGGTTTAATTGCTTAAAATGGGATTGGGTGCATAGTTCCTATTTACAGGTCGAATGAAATTTAAAAAAATATTCAAATTAATTATTTCAGCTATTGTATGTGAAATAATATGTGATGAATATTCCTTTTTAATAATATAAAACGCTGTTTTTGTCATTTAGTAGAATGAAATAGTTTTTTGAAAATTTAGTTGAGAGACAAAATGTTTTATACTGCTATTCAAAAATACTTTTTAAAATAGTCTTTATATCAAACTGTGTCATTCTAAAGTAACAGAAATTGCGTTTAAAATTTCATAAGTGTAACAATATTTTATAAAGATAATAAAGTATTTGTAGTAGTTAAGATACTGTTTTTCTTTTCTTAGAACTTGTAAAAAAATCACAAATCTTGCATGTCAAGAAAAATAACTATTCATCTCATTGAAGTATGTAATGAATGAGCAGTACATTTTCAAATAGTTCAGGTAACCAGTAAACAGTTATTTAAATATGATTAATATCTTTTTGATTTACTTGTAATGATTATTAGATTTTTATCTATCTATCTATATCTCTTTATCAAAAAGTACTTTTTTAAGGCTTAAAATTAAACTTTATTTCAACCTCTTTGAGATTTCGTTAATTTATAATTTATCTTTTATTAACTAATATCCTATTTAACTAATCTAGTGATTCTCAGACTTTACTTTAACTCTATTAAAAATATCAACCAGCTTTTTTAACTATACACAATCATGTAAAACGGAATGAATTTCTTCCGGGAGAGGATATTTAAAAATTGTCCTTAAAATATAAACATCAATAAGATCTACCCCTTTCATTCATTTCTCGATTAATTCTAATTAAATGAGAAATAGTATTTTGAATATCATAGAGATTTTATATTTTTTTCACAGAATAACTTCCTAAAAATCTGCTGAGAACAAAATCCATTATATACGCATTAAATCAAAATTGTGTGGTACTCCAAAAACCCTCTCCTTTTTTGAAAATATCCATTAAATTTTATAAAAATTGTAACTGATTTTTAATAGATCTTTTATGAGTGACCTATAATTTTATGCAAAATGTGTAGTATATGAATATTCCTAGAGCAAATTATTCATAATCAACACACCAACTATAACGATTTTATATTTATTGATCACATTGTAATAAACCAAAGACACGACTCTTTCATCTATATAAATAATGACAAAATGCATTGAGGAAACTGCACAAATTTGCTTACAATACAAATAAAAATTGGCGATGAAATGAAATATGTTGTTAATAAGTCGAACAAATTTTAAAGTATTTACATAAAGGAAGCTTTGGAAGCCCACAACACAATTCAAATATTTTAAGAAGAGTTGAGTTTCTTGGAAAAAGCAACAAGGAATATTATAAAAATAATATTTTTAAATTAAAATATTTAATTTTATTTTATCAACCTCAACTCCTGGGATAATTTAAAAACGAAAAAAATGCAAAGATTATCTAAAATAATCATTTCATTGATTATAACATTTTTAAAGGTGCATTTAATTCATGGAAATTCTGTCAATTCTGAAGTAGATGAGAAGGAAAGCTTTAATGTATTCAGTTTTAAATTCATTTTCTTTTCGTGTTTCCGATTAAATTAACATATTTCGATAATTTTATTATGAATTGTTCATGTTACTAAAGTTTACCTTCAGCTTGTTTTGTATTATTCTGTAAGAAATAATAAGTGAAAATGCTCTAACAGATTTAAAAGAACTTGAATGCTACTAATAAATCTAAATTAATACATTAATTCTAAAACCTGAATAAATTTTAAGATTGTTTTACTGTCAACCTTTCATCCAACCAATACTAATGTGTATCCAGCAGAACAAACGAAGTTGTTGCTTACAAAATTATAAATATGCTCAAAGTCATGATATTAAATTACAAATGAAAAAAATTAAAATGTATAACTATGAAGGTTTTAATCTTGTGAACCAAAACTAATAAAAATTACGAGGTCCATCAGCGGTAATTCATTAACTTATCCTAAAATATTGTTGTTATAAACACTTTAACTTCAATTGTTTTAAATATTTTCCCCTAAAATCTGTGTTGCGTTGTTTTTACTAAAGCAAATAAATCTATGTGCACTTAATGAAAGAGAACAATTTAAAAAAAACATTTTTATAATCTATTCTTCTTTAAGGCTCGATTACCCTGGGTGGGCACTTGCATTTCCAGAAGTTTTCTCCAGGCACCTCTAGTTTTAGCAACTCTTTTCCAGTTTTTGACCTTTAAAATATTTAGGTTTTTTTAGACACAGTTAATCCATCTTAACGGGGGTCTACCCGAGATCTATTTCCCATGCGCTTTGCCAGAAAAATTTTCTTGCTGCAACGATCGCCATTCATTCTAGCTAGATAACAAGCCCATTTAAGTCTCTGCAATTTGACAAACTTTATAGTATCAGATTTTTGTAAATTCTGTAAAGTTCTAAAAAGAAGTTAGATTTTCTTCTCCATGATCCATTCATTCACTTGGATTCCACCAAGAATGCTCAGTGTAAGATATTTCTCTCGAAAATTCCCAAAGCTTCCTCATCACGTAAAGTGAATGGCCAAGTCTCTGATGCATAAATCCGGACAGATCCTTTAAGACTTTTGTACAGAAGCAATTTAGTTCTTAATTTGAGAAAACTGGATTTTAAATACTCTTCAAAGCATAAAAACATCTATTAGCAGCAATGATTATTTTATAAATTTCTGGAGCCAACTTATTTTTATTATTTATCTCAGTTCCCAAATAAATAACACTGTTAACCAATTCAAGTTTATAATTGCTAAATTCTATGTGACTAAGTTTTAAGTCGGACTTTAAACAAGGTAAATATTTAGTTTTATTCTCGTTTGCAGATTAGTTATCACTTTGCACTAATCTTATCACTTTGTTCTAATGCCATAAATGCCGATTTAAGAGCTGGTGCTGATAATTCTATTATTTCTATTACTTTGAATTCTATTCATATTTCATATTAGCTCTATAACTTTGAATATTCATTTTAGATAGAATATTTTTATAATTCTATTACTAAAAATAAATATTCAAAATTTATTTAAAAAAAATACTTTTAAGTTTATCATTATTTAAAATGAATTTTCAAGTAATTGGAGTTTTCTTACAGAAAAATACTTAATTTTTAAAAAAGTTTTACTGATTTAGTTTTATTTATGTTGAGGTGAAGACAAAAATTGTAAAGAATATCATAAAAAAAGCAAGAAAATAGCCACACCGACAAAAGTTAAAACTTTGAAAAGGAGATTTTTCTCCTTCAAAAAAAATTTGACAAATTAATTACTCAATATTTATTTTTATGTCATTCATCTTAGCTTTATAATGAAAAACCGGGTAAGAAGAAACAGAAAAGAGGAGAAAAAAGCCCATTCGCTTACGTAAATTATTTTTATTGGAATTTATTTACGAAAAAAGTATTGAAAAAAACCCAATGAAAGACAGCTTTTCATAATGTGACAAATTCAGACTTCCAGACTTTTGATGGTGACAATTAGTCTAAAAGAGAGAAAAAAATAAAATTAGTTTCCCCCTTTTTTTCCTAGCGAGTAAATTCGATTTTCTAAGCAATTAACTTTTCAAAATTAGGAAACAGATTATTCCAAAGTAAGCATCTTCCCAAATTTGACAATTTTAACATGTTTCGTTTATTTAAAACTGCTCGAAAATTTCATATTTGTTGTAGCATTCTTTCTAAAATCATTTTAATTTAATATTTATCTAAAATAACCAGGAAAACAAAGTAACATAAATGTTATTTATTAAATTCCCTTTCCCAATGAGAGCTATATTAAGTTCGCTCCATAAAGCAATACGAGGGTCACTGACGACGGATCTCATAATTTTGAGCCTATGTCAAATGACGAGGACGCACCTGAGATGGTACTCCTTCATCAAACTACCACGCTAACGGGAAGCCATTGACGTGTATCGTCTACCTCTACACGGCAGGTCTTCGGTGGCACCAGGAATCGAATCCGCGACAAGCTAGCCAGGAGTTCTAGACCATAAACACAAGGCTAAAGCAACCTATGTTCCATTTTCCAGAAGACTTAAATTGATGAATTTGTTTCGTCTAATGACGAAAAACAAGATTCATTTTTGAAGAATGAAACATTTCAAGTTAATTAAAATTTTCATTTGTATACATTTATAACCTATAGGAATATAGATCACATAAAATTTTGTTCGATATTTATGGACAGTTCATCTTCTAATGGAAATCCACAAAAAAGAAATCAAGGAAGATATATCATTAAACTTTGATTACATATTTTCAAAGTTCATAAATTATCCCTTCAATTTGATTTTGTTGAACAATGAATAAATATTCTAATACCACACACATACATTAATCAAATATGTGTTATAAATTGTTTCCGAGCTGCAATGTGTCCTTTTTGTTAAGTAAGGTAAAAATGGTGAGTACTTATAGCCATATCTTCAGTTATAAATAGTGCTTTCGTATTGCCAGGTAAGTAATACAATTATGTGCTTAATATAGTAAATGTATCGAATGTTTTAAATACTTGGCAATATACCAACTATTCGAGTATTTTTGTACACATACTCTTAAGAAGAAAAATAAGGTTGAATAATTATGTGAGAAAACAGAACGTTGTATAATAATTTAGATTGATTTTAAGTAATTATTACGGCCATAAAATCAGCATTAGCATTACAAAAATGAAAATATTTGAAGTATTCGATGTGTTAAAACAGAATTCAGTATAAAATAAGTGCATGCTTAGAATCCAAGCCCTTTGAATAATTAATCTTGTACAAGTATAGAAGTCAGTATATCAAATGATAACAAAATATTTTCTGAGAATAAAAAAAGTGTACGGAACAAGAAACGTGCAGAAAGATATAGAACTGATTTCAAAACCAGAAAATCGATGAAACGAAGTTTTTGAGTAAAATAAAGTGTTTAACTAATTAGAATCGAATTTAAAAAGTTAAAAAAAAGTACCTGTGACTAATTCAAAAGAACACACTACAAATTTGAAAGGTGCCACAACAAAGAGGAAATTCCTAGGTTCTTTGTATTTTTATTCATTGAGAGCACGCTAAAGACTATTTCCTGAATATCTGAGTTAGGCTGTTCCATTACTTTTGCACATTTCTATGTTACTAAATTACGTTCCGAAATCAATAGTTTCAGGCAACCAAGCACACAGAAATCCATCAATAACGCATCAGGATCAGTATCATAAAAATGGGATATCAGTAAACTAACATTTTTTCATGTTTTCATGAGCGATGTGCATGTAACCAAACTACTGGAAGTTACTTTTAGAGGGTACGTATCTATACCAAAACGATTAAATATGTAAACGTATATCAACAGTTAGATAATAATAAGAACATTTTTCTTGCATATTAATTTTTATTAAAATATTTTGTTTTAAAATATGAAAATTACTTAACTTTTAAATAGAAACTCCCATTGTGTTGCCAAACTTTGGTGACTTAAATACTGAAGCACTCTTTTCTTTATTGATGAAAAAAATAATGTTTTTCTCGTTACATCAAAATTTTCTAAGCCAAATCTTGTTTGTCAATTTGGGTGAAGTAAGTAATTCTAAAATATTTGATGTATGTTTCTCTTTATCTGCTTGAAATTGTAAATGCTCCGGTTCTTTCGTATATAAGACGTATGATTCGAGAAGCTCAATAATAAGTTTGTTAATTGCTTTACTACTCATTTTTATATTTGCGTTTCACAGGATATTTTCTACTTTTAATGATTGTACCAGAATGATTTTTAATGTATCTTTTTCGAGTGAGAGTTTATTGACGTCGCACTATAAAGCAACACAATGGCTTTAAGCGACAAAGCTCATAATTTTAAGCCATGGTCAAATGATGAGGACGACACCTGAACTGGTACCCCCTTCCCGAACTTCCACATCATGTCCACGGGAGGAATTTTAGCCTCGGCAGATTTAACATGTGTCAAACCTTTTACACGACGGGTCTTCAGTGGCACGAACACATGGCATGCCATGGCATGTGACCACGACCACTAAGCTACCACGGCCTTGTATCTTTTGCGAGATCAAAATATATTGATAGAATTTTTATTAACTATTTTTGTTATTGCATTCTAAATTACTCTGATTAAGAATTCAACAATAAAAGTGTTTCTTCCCTTTTATAAACGGAAAAAGTCATAGGTATAAATTCTTTGCATTGATTCCCATTGGTAATACGATATTTTATCATTAATGAAATTTCTATGAAATATAATTAGTTTTTTCAGGTAATATAAATAATCTATATTTCAGGCATTAATAATAGTTTATAGTGTATTCATTTTTAAACTGTTCCGTCCGGAACATACCAATGGTGATATCAGCGAAATTTTTTAGATTCCATTAAATTATCTTTAGAAGTTGCAGCAAAACCACACAAAAAATTGTTGAAAAATAATTGAGTTGTAGAAAAATAATTTCCAACAAGAGGAAAATATCTTACTATTACAATTCGAAATAGAGAAAAAAAGATTCAGAAATTAAGTAATCGATGACATAAAATGTAAAAAGACCGCCGCTTAATAAATAAATACATATCCCCGATAAGCAAACAGCTTAAAATTTTAAAAAATCCATTAAGGTAAAAATATTTACTAAATGATTCATAGAAGTGTCAAAGTTTACTAAAAAAATGCTCATCTCTCTTAAACCAATTTCAAAAATTCCTAATATTCAAAGGTTTAATAACAAACTTTTTTTAAGCTGACAGAACAAAGCACCTTGTCTGAAATATTTTGTTACTTTAATCCCTTACCCTCAAGAACCTTGAAGTCACTTTAAGAATAGAGTTACACAAACTTTAGACGAAAGGAAAGTGCGCTCTGGAGATGGGAAGAGGCAATTTATCATCACCTATTGTCAGGCAACACATTGTCGGGAGCCCCCCCCCTTTTGAAATATCACTTCCCTGTAAACCTATCCACGGTAAACCCTAACTAATATCATATTCTATAATTGAATACCCTATCCCCAAGCAATTGCTTAAATGACAGATCAGAATAATTTTCAGTGGGTTCCCCTTTCAGTGATTGATTCACGAAAAATTCACCACCTGGTGTTTGGTGTAAGAAACATTCGCTTCATTTGAAATTCACGCTTCAACGACCGTAACAGTTGCCAACCCTTTTCTCTCACACTTTCCTTTGATTCTGCTGTTTTATTCCTTTTTTATTTTTATTTACACGGGGTTTTCTTAAAGTAATGGATAAATCAGTCCATGCGTTAACAGTTTCGGGAGACATTCTGCCAAGTTCCACTACAGTACATAAGAAAGCTTAGGAAGTTGCTTTTCAGCGTACAACATTCTTTAAAGAATGTTAATAATCGGGTTGAGTTCAAATTGAGTGCAGTGTGACTTTCTTAATAATAAAAAAAGGAGTAATATGCACACAAAGTTCTAGAAGAAAGTGTTTCGATATTTTCTAGCGAAATGCTTTCCAGCTATTATACTATGAGAAATTGAGCTTCTTTTAACCATCCGATTTGTTATTGCATTGATAACAAGAATTTATTATTAAGATAAGAAGGACAGTCTAATTTTATATGCCTAATTTCCTTTAAAGTGGCAATTATATAAAAACTATTTGTACAAATTGTTTATTGTCAGTTTTTTTGTTCCCCAGACTTTAATCTACTGATTTTTCCTGTTTTATGTAATATTTTTTAATTGGCAACAATGTGATGCCGCAGAATTTAAACAAGTGAATCAATATTGCTGAGTATGGTTGCAATAATTGCTTTAAAATTAAGATAAATCTTCATTAACTTCTACAGCAATATATTTTTATTAGAAAATTGCATGGTATTTAAAATAAAGTAGTAAATAAAACATCATGCAATTACATGTATCAATTTACTGCAGAATTTAAAATGATCTACGTACAAATACAGTACCATTTCAGATTTGGTGAATTCGCCCTATTCTTAAAGTTTTAAAAGAATTAAATCCATTATACCTTTGTCGTTAAAATTTTGAATAATACAAGTAATAAGCATAGAAATAAAACAAGCATTTTTCAAAAGAGTAAGGTTATTTTAAAAAAAACTTTAAGGGAAGGATAGTTTATGAATCGAAATAGACAACAAACTCTGTCATATTGTCCTTACCGAATTTGAATTATGCATATTGTTTGGTATGTATATTTTTGAATTAACAAAATTCATATTTAGATCAACTAAGGAAAGCTAAGCTAGCTACTGTTTACCACTCTTCGTAAGATGTTTAAATCTTAAGATAAGATCTTAGTTTGACAGCAAGAAACTCACAATTCATCTGTAAATTATTTGTATGTATTTTATGTACTTAGTATAGAAAAAAAGTTTCACTTACGCACTCATCAAGAAAATGTGTGCACGAGATAGAACTATTAATTTTACAGTCTTGAATTTGTGTGTGTGGCTGGCATATTCCTTTCGTTAAGTAGAGATTTACCAAGAACGGGGCTTGCTAAACTTAACAACCGAGAGAGTTGTGGGTGTCAAGTCTTAGGGACATCATTTTTTTAGATTTTAAAAAATTTCCATTTTTGAACTTTTAGACAAAGATATTTTAAACTTGGTAAACATTTCTTGTTTGAGTAGAAATCCTCTAAGAACGGATTTTGCGGAAATCGACTCCGAAGAGTGGTTGCGGGGTGAGCAAATGGACTACGAGGAGGGGCTTAAAAAGCATAAATGATAAATATATACTACTTATTTTTCAGAAATTCAAGTCCTCACCTATTCTTTTAAAATAAAGTGTCAAGGACTATAAGAATGCTTTTCAATGCAATCGAAAGTTTAATGCTAGATAATAATTTTTAACGAATGTATGGGTTTTTAGAATTGTGATGGATCTATACGGGTCCTTCCATTAACCCTCTTGGGAAATCTTTGGGATATGAAAATCAACAACCCTTTTCTAAAGAATTAACCGTGATATGCAGATTAAGTCTATTACATATAGTTCAGATTTGCTTGCTAGGAGTTAGATAAAGCGAGATAAAAGTTGGAGAGATAGATAGAAGATAGTTAGTAAGTAAGTGTGATAGAAGAGAGGTAGAAAGTTAGTTATAAAGAGAAAGATAGCTATATAGTGGAAAATTACTATTTCATAGAAGTTACGAAGAGATTGAAACATTACGAAGTAGAAGATACGAAGACTATCTACAGTTCAGGTATTAGTCAGATTTATAGCGGGTTTTGATATTTAAATTATTAAAGAAATTTAAGTGAAAATTAGTCGCATGTCTAGAGTTTAAATCAAATATTGAAGTAGAAGATTGATTAATAAAAAGTGGATCTGATTATTAGAAGTATTCTTCGAACACACGACTCTCGTCACTTAACCTCTGCTCGCTACTTGAAAACATCTTATTTAATCTGATCAATTGGTTTGTTTTTGAGTTAATTAGTGAGCTAAATAAATAACTAGAAATTATCATCTCGAGTCGTTCTTCACTTCCTCCCACACCTTTAGCCGGGTCACAGGGTAAACAGGGGATGTTACACAATGTCATGAAATACCCAGAGAAGCAGGCGGGTAGTAATATATAACGAATCATCAAGACAACAACATTATATTAAAAAAAAATCACTGAAAGAAAGATAAAGTTGCGTCTTCGGCGTCAGAAATTAAAACATTACTGACAGTATTGGGAATCGTACCTCTGCCATAGCCTGAAAGCAGGTGGATAAGGGATTTTGCATAAAATTCCCTAATTTAAGAGTTATTCTCTAATTCATCATCTATCTTCATTGTTTTGTAGATAAACTTGCCCAGTCTCAAGGAAATATAAACATCGCGTGTTTTATGCTGCATGTGTATTTAATATGTTAGTAAATTTAAGCAATTCAATTTTTTCTTTCCATGATTTACGATTATAAATGCACTTTGACATTTCGTCAAGTATTTTTCTGGAATTTCAAAGAACTGTCAAAATTCTGAAGTGTTCAATGATTTTTGGTAACGAATATTTAGTTTGGGATATAATATTTCAGTGGATTCGAATCACACTTACCATAAACGTCTTATCAACATGATCCCTAAGGGCTTTCTCCTCTGCTCCAGAGAAAGACCTGCGCCCCATGAGGGCGTACACAGAGCAGACAATGTCCGTGAGCTCTTTCTTGGTGATGCGACCATCTCCATTGAGGTCGTAAAGCTTGAAGGCCCATTGAAGCTTCTCCTGAATCGAGCCACGGCACATCAGAGACAAGCATTGAATGAAGTCCTGTAAAAACATATAGGTGAGTTTCTAGTAGTTATAGGAAGAGAGTTTGAGAAAACTATTTGTGTAATCATTTGATATTATATTATACGGTATTTTTATCTGATAAAAATGCTTTGTTGTTATATAGAAATTTAAAACACATTTAACAAATAATTATGACTTAATAACCACTCAGTTAAGTGTTTAACCGAAACTTCATTCGACCACAGATTTTCGCATAACTTGATGTATATTATTGCACTCAAATTGTCTTTGTGAGGTAAGGTTGCAATAGAAAATTAAGATGTAAACTTAGGCTGGGTTTTGACATTTGAATACATTTCAAAAATTAAAAATATATGACTTAGGGTCTCAGAATTACGCATAAATTGTATCGAGAGACTCATTCTAAAGCTATAATGAAATATGAATAATGACTATAAAATTTGAGGGACAAAGACGATGCTTGTAAAATGGAATCCTTGTAATTAAACCTAAATGTTGTAATTAAGTGGTCGTAAGCTTTGATAGTTAGCAAGATTTTGAGTCAATAAATCAGAGGTGAAGAACTAATTCTAGTTAAAAGATTAAATCAGATTTTAATGTATTATAATAAAGCTATGATTCTGCATCTTCTTTTCAGAAAAAAAAAGTTATCGTTTTTTTAAATACAATGTAATGGAATAATTACAAACACAATGTATACGATTTATAAAAGGAAATGAGCTATACAGTGCAGCCAATAAGTTTTAGTTTATATTAATGTTAGTAAATGGAAAAAAATTAATGAATAAAATTTTACAAGAAGTATTACGGAAATCAAAATAGGAATTTACCGGAATGTATATATCGAGTAAAGGCGGAAATATATCATTTTGATTTTAAAAAGCTTTTCGCTACATCATGAAATTACTCTTTCATAAAAAATTTAAGAAATAGTCTTTTCAAATAATAGTAAGAACATAACTGAGATGAACTGAAAGCAATGAAAATAAAAAAAAGATTAACTCTTTAAAATGTCAATAATTAATTTCTTCAAAAGGATTTTTTAGTAAGTTTAAAGTTGCATTTGAAGATGTGAGACAAAAAATAAGGCCACATGTTTATTATTCTGAATATTTTATGGGATTATATTACCTAACGGTTCCAAACGACAATGGAGGTGGACTTATCTTGATACTGTGTTTGTGGCTGGCGATGATTAAGTTAGGTACGGATTCGATTCTCTATTATACATTAAAGGCGCATTACTTAAAGCTACTGACGAAGGCAAAATTTGCTCCGAATCTTAAACTCCTTATGTTGGCGTTGATATGAAGAACAAGTTCAGATGCCCCTGTCATCATATGAGCGTGGCTCGCAAGTATGAGGCAGTTTACTTCTGATTAAGCTGATCTTGCGTAAAGCAGTTGGATTGGAAGGTTCAATAAACATACAAGCTGTTTAAACGACATATAATATGGATTTTGGCTTGTTCTTGTGGCCGCGGTAGCTTAGTAGTCAAGGCAACATACTTCGTGTTTAGTACCGCTGAAGACTCGTCGTGTAGGGGAGCAATGCACGCTTAAACTGTCGAGAGCTCAAACATCCTCCCATTGGTGTGGTAGTTAGGAGAGGGTGTTGCCAGCTCAAGTTACGAGGTCCGCCGTCAAAAGCTGTCGTGTGCGACGTTAATATTCACTCACTCGGCTTTTTTATATAGATTTTATAACTATATAATATATAGATAGATTAATAATTTTTTCCAACATATGGTGTAATATTTTTTAAAAAATAATTTTCAGCCTTTACGATTGTTTTGCTTCAAAAAATGTTTAAAAAATCATGGCGTTTTTTTTTTTTTTTTTTTTTTTTTTTTTTTTTTAATTTTAAGAAGTAAAACGCCAAGAACATCAAAAATTCATAGTAGAATTTTTTTTTCAAAAGATAAAATTATTTTTAATTAGTGGTAAATATATGAACAGAAAAGCATTTTGTAAAACAATTTCTGGTCATTGTTTATCGTAAATCCATCCCGAATTAATGCTCCAAATTTCAATGTTTCTCGCCTATAGCTCTCAGGCTACTTTGGAGTGCGCCATCAATAAACAATCTTCAATCCTTAACTCGGCGACTTTTCATGAGTTCTTTTTTATCCATATTCTATGAATTTTAAAAATAAACAGTTAAAAAGAAAACGACCAACGTTTTGGTAATGGAATAATTGTGCGTAGACTTGAAGTAAGACAAGCTAGGGATTGCGATACCGGTATATAGAGCCATTTGTACAATTTTGTAACACCGGTATTCATAAGTTTAAATACCGTTTTTTCGGTATTTACTAGAAAATTTTAAAATTGTCTCCACTACACGTTCAGGGATCGCCAACATATCAAAATAGTATACATTCTTGTTTTTATGTCTCCTTAACTTATTCCGTCTAAGGAATAACATGTCATGAATTCATTTTAAAATGTTAACAAATTGTTTTTCTTTTAAATTTTACAACCAATGTTGACATTATTTAGAACATTGTTTGAAGGTCGGAAAAAGACAAAAAAAAAAAAAAACTAAAATAAATATTTTTTAAAAAAAGAAGAAAGAAACCAAGCAGCTTTTAGATAAGGTAAAACATTTTAGGAACAATTCAAAAAAGGCAAAAAAAAAGAAAAAGTATTAAGGAATCTTACAAGAAATGTGAAAAATGAAAATGAAATAAGAAAAAAATTTAAAATGAACTTTTTCTCTACCAACGCCAGTGAGTATATTTTTTAAACATATATTATGTGAAATGAAATGAACTGTAATTTTTGGTAAAAATACAAAACCATAAAAAATATTTATTGCGTAAAAGCATCAAATGGAGTAGAGTTAAAACCTTCATTTTTATAGATCAACAAAAGAGCAGCATTTTAGATAAGAACGTGGAGATAAAATCTATAAACTAAAGTGTTGGTTCATTTACTTTACCAAGAAGGGTTCAAGTCTTATTCCGACTTGTTGTCAATACCAAAGGATTATAGCATTAGGTTTTTATCACAAGAGTAAGAGGATTAGTGAATGTTTTTCTTCATCTTTTAATATTCTATCTTTTGAAAGCAGTTATTTTTTGTTCATATGAACAATATATATATATATATAATATATATATATATATATATATATATATATATATACACGTTTTATTGTGTCTTCTAGGTGTATTACATGAGATATAACTGAAGACAGAGCAAGGATCAAATAACTGGATTCAGAACCTTAACAATGCGTTTTTAGCTTCCGCTTCCTAAGTCTGGGACTTAATACTTGAGGTAAGATTTGAAATAGACAATAAGATAATGCTGGGAAGTATCTATACTCTGTCAGTACTTAAGTTATCCGACTACCCTAAATTTATGAATTTTGCCAAAAATTGACAATTTTTTTTATGATTTTATTTTATAAACCATCTTATTAACTTTAAAAAAAATACCAAGTTTATTTTTTTCCGTTCACTAGAGCTAAAATTTCAAGTGTTTTAGTAAAAGCAGATGCCGTTACTTTAAACAAGATGTCATACACTAGTGCAAAAAAATTAAGATAATTTATAGACATGATCGGTTATCTTTAGAACCAGTGGACCAATTTTAATGACATTTAATACATACCTACATCGATACAATACAGAATAAATAACCTTCTACAATTGCAATACACACGCATGATCGTGAGTAACACTGGTTGGAGTTGGGAGGTACAAAAAAGAGGTTGCAGAATAAACAGAAGAAATGGGTTAATAGGGGGTATGGCCCCTCTTACAACTATACAGGCCTCGCAGCGTGATGTTATACTTAAAATAAGGTAATTTATCGGTTTTTGTGGCAATTAGTCCCACTTGTTCAGCAACGCTGTTTTCATTTCCTGGATGGTCCTAAGAGGGGGATTGCGAGTTGCAATTGCCCTCCCCAAAGCGACCCAGACATGCTATATAGAGTTGAGGTCTATAGACCTGGCTGGCCAATCCACACGGCGAATTCCTCACTCTCTAGAAATTCATTGACCAGAAGAGCTTTATGTGGTTTCACGTTATCGTCCTTTAAAATGAACACACATTCGAGGGTCACATGCACCCCTGAAAAGGCGAACATAGAGCTCCAAACCCTCATCCCTATACCTCTCACCAGTCACAGAGCCTCTTTCAAAGACATGGTGAGGTGTACGGCCCCTTGACATGATACATGCCCAAACTATTAAACCTCCTTCGTCATGAATGTCGATTTCGCCGACATTGGAGGGTAGGTAGCGGGGCCCTGGTTCTCTCCATATGAAAGTACGGCGAGAATCGGTGTTTAGGCTAAAACGGGACTCATCAGTGAACAGAACGGTCACCCACTCATCCATACTCCAATCTCTATACTGTCTGCACCATGCTATACGGACTCTCCTGTTCGTAGACGGGAGCGGGATGCAAACAGTAGGTCTTCTGGCAAGCAACCCTCTCTCATGAAGTCTTTTTGAAACAGTCGTCCTTGATACACGGGTTCCAGGTTCCTGTGAGTAACGAGAGAGAGAGAGAGAGCTGAGAAGCTGTAGCCCCTCTACTACGCCTCACTGTGATCGACAAATTGCGATCTTTTCTGGTCGTCGTGGCTCTTGGACGACCTTGCACAGTTTTTCTCTCGATAGGTCCAGTATCCAGGAGCTGTTTCCTTAAGTTACACACGACGCTGGGCGTTAAATTGAACTCTCTAAAAATCTGACTTAACATTGGCCTGTTTCTAGCCTACCCATAACTCACCACCTCCTTCCATAATATAAATGTTAGTGGTTACTGATTTTTACTGTTGCAATTTAAATTGAACCGATAGCTTGAAAATAACACCAAGAAATTCACCGACGTGTGCTGGCGAAAGAAATACGTCTTAAATTACACGCGCTTATAAAGCCTGTTCTTTGTTGGCTCCGCCTACACGCACGTGTATGCTTATGTATTTGCCGTACAAGATTAGCAGTTTTATCTAGAAACAGTAGTTTTTCATTCAGTTCAGTTCTTTTCATGCAATTCGATAAAATATGCAAATTATCTAAATTTATTTCATCAATGTACTTTAAACTACGTTTAACTCGAAATGCGTTTTTTAAATGCTCAAACGGGGTCAGTGATTAATAAAAAAGTTTGGAAAATAATCAATTGAAACTTTTTGTGTATGTTCGATATAATAGTAGAAGTGTTTTAACCTTCAGATTTATGAATTACTGTTTTATTACAAAATTTACAGTCCCTTAAGTTAATATAATCACTGTTTTTTTTAAGCAATTTCATATAATAACTGTTCTAGTTTTTGTAAAAATTAAAATATCTCTTATCCTGAAGGTCATTTCAAAAATGAATAATATAGTAAAACATCAGAATTGAAAAATTGAAAATTTGTTCATAAACTTTTGGTAATGAATGGACCCCGTTTATATAACTTTTTTTTGGTAAATTTTTATCAATTTTTTACCCATTTTAGTAATATAATAATTTCTTTTTATCTTAATTTTAGCATATTTTTCTTAAAATGTACTAAGCAAATGTTAAAACCACAAATAAATTCCCATATCACCATTTCTTAAAAAAAAAAAAATTGTCCCAAGTCCTAACCCAGCGTTTCTCAAACTGTGGGGCGCCCCCCCCCCCCCAGGAGGCGCGATAACCCTAGAGCATACGGAAAATAAAAGTTTAAAAAAAATTCCTTTACTGCAATGAAGCAAAACACAAAAATCTTTCTGACATAATAAAAAAAATACACAGTTACACTGATATAATGTATATATATCATCTGGCGAAATTACTTTTCACTTCCAAACGCTCTTTAGCTATGTCTTTGATCCTATAACCAAATTTTTAAAAAAAACCACTTTGTTTGATTTTCTTTAATCCCACGATGAGAGATTTTTTTATTACTTTTTCGTTTTAAACCTAAAATATACTACTTTTTCAGAGATAAAACCCAGACCCAGAGAAAAACCCTTGGAAGGTAAAAAATTCATCACTATTATTATTATTGAAATACTGTACGTGAGCTGTAGAAAGAAGAGGAAGACTTAATTCGCTTTTCACCAAAGAGGTAGAATATATTAGCTGATCATCTGTTTGATCTTCGATCTGAACTCTGTCTAGTGTGTATCTTCAGTAGTGGTAAATCCAAAATTTAAGTATTCTTGAGAATATTTCCTTGATTTAGTTTTCGGAACTATGCTCGTCTGTGCACTTGTTGAGGCTTTATTATCGTCGAATGTTCGCTTACGACTTAAAAATTTATCCGTGATTTTGTTTAAATCTACTACTGTAAATTCTTAATACCGTGAATTACAACTAACGCGCAAATTGTAAAACATACATTCCAGATAGATTCGGTAGCTATAGAAATATCAACTAGACCAAGACTGGCTGGAATTGTACGAGGTACAGCATTTTCATACGTTACGCGCAGAAGTCCGAGATGTTGTCCAGACTCATGTAGACGTTCGCGAGAATGCCAATTGTGATGGATGTGACAGAGAGCAACATAGAACAGACTATTTTTCTAATACCACATTTGCACTTTTAAATATATATATATATATATATATATATATATATTTCTAAAAGTCATATATATATATATATATGATGTGGAGGGAATAAATCGTTTTCTCCTTAAATAAATATCATTTCGCAATCTGTTACAATTTAAAAATTAGAGAAAGAAAAATAACATGTAATAATCATCTCGCTTAAAAGTAATTTGCTTAAAATATGTATTACTAAAAAGTACTTACACAATAGTTTAATACTTATCTTGTTAATTTGTACGGTTTATAATTAAGATCGTATTGTAGCTTTAGCAGCAAAGTGCATTTATTTTACATTTAATACATTATTATCATACAAAGGTGGCACGATAAAAATTATGATTGAAAATTGGGTCGCCAATTGTGAAATTGTGAAAGTTTGAGAAGCCCTGCCTTAACCTTACAACCTTACCTTAATACTTTTGCCTTAATCGTCGGATACCTTACTTTTAATCTAACACTATATTTTATCTGTAAATATCTTTCATTTTTAATTAACAAAAGGAAGAAAATTAGCTATGAAGTGAGTACATAATTTTAAAAAATATAGTTTTGGTTTTAATAAAGGAAATGAATAAAGAATAAATAAATATTTAAACTTAAAACGAGTTGATACACACATATGATGCAATGCAAAATGAAATAAAACTAGGTAAAATAATCAATTTTGGAATGCTTGAAACATTTAAGAAAAATACACCTTTTACAACGAACACTTTTATCACTAAAGGTTATTCATTAGTTGTTTCCAAATAAAAATAATCATTTCTTAGCTTTCTAATTCTGTTGCTTATTATTTATAAGTTGAGCGACCATAAGTCAGCATAATTTTAGTAAAATATATACTATTTAATATTTAGTTTGAGAACGAATTTCCTTCGATTAAAATTTACATGTGTAAAACTGATACGCAATATTTAATGGTGATTAAAAAACAAGCTTAAAAACAAACAATTCTTACTTAGGTAATGAAGAAAGCAAAAGTTTTATTAAAGCATCTTTTAGATATTTAATGTATGTCTCATGAAATCAGCTCCCGAAGAAAATATAATAAAGTATATATTATGGAACATTTTATGGAACAAATTAAATAATATAATTTTATGTTCAATTCTGTGTTGATATGAGATTGAAATGGTAATAGATTTTAATATTTGATGTCGTATATAATTTCAAGTGAGAAATGCTGTATAATTTAAGGGAAGGATTATAAACTTATGAAGTTACTCTTTATTTCAATTAAAGCTGTCTTCGTTTGATGTTAAAGAATAGGACTCAATTTTGGAATGTTTTTCTTTTTCAATTGTAAAAATACTCCAATATATTAATATTATATTTGGCTTCGCTATCTTATAGAAAACAGTATATTTTATTATATTTTCAGCTGAGTTGGCACACTTTTTTTTCTGGCATAAAATATGTTCTGCATTTTTCTGCTATACCGTAATGCTAAATGATCTATCTCTTTACATGTTGAAAGGAAAGTTTAATTATTTACATATCTTATGATTTTAAAAATATTACATTATGAACAGATATATATATATATATATATATATATATATATATATACAGTCGACTCTCGATAATTTGAAGTTAGAGGGACCAATGAAAACTTCGAATTATCAAGAGAGTAGAAAAAATATCCCAAAATACTCGAAGACAGTTTTTTTTCCTAACACATTTAAAATTTGAAACTATGTAATAAAACAACAATTGCATGTATGTATAAAATTATTTTAAAGTTATTTTTAAAAAGTAGATATAAATATTATATAGAAGTTAAAAGACAACAGGTGTGGTTGGTCTATTGCCCACTTGAAGAAGGAAGGCAATAAGTTTTCGCCTGATGAACCGGAAAACATTAAGAAGGATAGCAGACAGATCGTCATTAAAGGGCTACGATACAGAGGAGACACGCAGAGACAATACAACACAAAATT
This sequence comes from Trichonephila clavata, assembly GCA_019973975.1. Lineage (NCBI taxonomy): Eukaryota > Metazoa > Arthropoda > Arachnida > Araneae > Nephilidae > Trichonephila > Trichonephila clavata. Next base: position 92,898 of record BMAO01034995.1, read on the forward strand.
TGTAATCTCCAAACTATTTTCTACAGGATGTACATGATAGTGAGTGTTCGAATTGTCGAGAGTTTTATAAGATAACTTCGAATTATTGCGTGTTGTAGAGTGGTTAGCCACAGATTTTACTTCGAATTATTGAGTGTACCAAACGTATTGTTTTAGTTCGCGAATTATCAAGAGTTTTTCAAGGGGCTGAGCCTATACATCGAATTATCGAGAGGTTCGTATTATCGAAGGTTTGAATTATCGAGAGTCGACTATATATATATATATATATATATATATATATATATGAATTACAACATTGCAAGTTTTCAGGAAAATTGAGACATTTTTCATTCTAAAAATGAGTTCCACGTTTAGTTCAGGCTTTCGTTTATTTGGCTAAGATAACGTCAAATCCAAAACATAAGGAATAATAAAGTGAATGTAAAAAAGTAACATGAACGAAAGAAGTACTTAAGGTGCCTGACTAGTTGCGGAGACATTTTTTTGAAATTTTGCTGAAAATTTACTTTTAAACTCATTTTTTGTTTGCTTATAAATGAAAACTAATAAAAATAGCAAAAAAAAAATTCTTTCAGTGTATTTTTTTTAAATATGGCCAATTTTAGGTTTAAATTAGACGTTATTTGCACGTTACGTTAAACATAGTAAAATAAATTCAAATGCATAAAATTTTTAAAAACCCATATAATTTACTCAGAAAACAGTTACTAATGAACTGACCTAATATCTTTGAAAATTTTTAATTTATTACTGAACTAGAGGTCAAAAAGTGCACGCAATGTAAATTTTTCAAAAATTTCACATTTATCACGCAGAAAAAAAATTATAAAAAAGGTAAACATGCTGTTTTTTCTTAATCCCTACGTCTCTGCATACATACTTTAATAATGAACCATGATACAAAATTTCAAACAATTATCTACAGAACTTTTTGAGATATCATGCTTACCGTGTTGTAAAATATCAAAAAGCTGTTCAGAGAAAAATGCATTTAAAGATTTAAAATTCAAAATTTAAAAAACTATACTGCTAAAAAAACCTAAAACCTCTCTATATCAAAAACACAAACCTTTTCAAAGCAATTATGAATATTATATACTTTCTTCAAACTTTTATCTTTTAATATTTTTAACAATTTTATAGTGTCAAAAAGCTTTTTCTTAAAGTCTAAGTACATAGTTTTACGAACTACAGATTAGACATATAAAATGCACTTTAAAAAAACCTTATTGCATTAAAAATAAAAATATTTTACATAGAAAACAAATATATATTCTACCATATTATTTTAGAAGTTGAGAAATATTTAATACAAAATATATTTGTGTTGTTTTACTCGTAAACATTCACGAAAAAGCTCTTAAAAAACATTGTTTATCACAAGGTTATCATAAATTAGAAATAAAAATCATGCAAAGAAGTACTTTAAAACCCTCCATATGAATATACTAAGCCTTCTGTTTTTTCATTCTTAGTACTTTTTGTTTTCCTTGCTGCTTTTCTTTTTTTTCGCGACAATTTTGCAATCGGTGAAGAGTGTCTTAAAGATGTTGAAATCCGTTGTTTATCAAATTTAACTAACTCTTGAACAACACTTTCAGGAAGGGAACCATTTACATTTCGAATCACTGATAATATACCAGCATAACCAGAATTAAAAAGTATCAGAGCTAATAATGCACCCAAACGAAATGTTTGCAGTCCAATAAATATATTTTTGGGAACAATATTCCACAAAATGTTGTTATAACTTTCGTTACAATTTTGTGTCTTACCATGAAGACATTTTTTCAACAACGTTTCATTACACAGTTTTAGATATGTAGGTTTTATTTGGTTTATAATTTTGTTAGGAAGTCCTAGCTTATTTTCTTTGAGAGGACTCCCAGCTGCTTTTGCCCTTTGGTAACGACACCAACTCTCAGATCCTTCAGGACACTGTCCATGCAAAGAATTGTTTTTTCCAGATACACAGTGGAAAAATGCAGCTATTACACAACTCATCATCTTTTGTAGATTACCTACATTGCTTCGAATAGCTATTCCATAATAGTTCTGGATTCTGTCAATTAATTTATCAGTTAATTTATTTTTCCCTCCTAAACCTTTCATCGTTTTTTTTAATTGACGCAACCGCCCCCCTACACGTTTCTGTACATGGCCTATACACTCGAGTTTGGTTACTGTATTAATTCCATAAAAGTTTTTAACAGCTTCATATCCTTTTGAGTCTCCATCTCCGTAGTATTCATTGTACTGCACATCCCTTACATTTGATCTCTCAAATATACGGTAGGCTCCAACAACCTCCATGTTCCCAGCGGAACCTTTATAGTTCGAACATACATGTTTCGATGATTGGTTATTGCCTTTCGCGCATATGTGGCAATATTGCGTCATAACTTCAATGTCTAAAATTTTACCGGTGTCAACTGATATGGCACTTACACACCCATTCAAAGATGAGT